>PVLD010020758.1:0-33120 GCA_004027595.1 Dinomys branickii | reverse complement strand
TGTCGGGAGTCGCCGGGGGGCTGCACCGGCTCGGGAGGCGGGAGGGACGGAGGCGGCCGCGCTCCCACTGCGCTTGGACCGAGCCAAGCTTCTTCCCCGCGGGGATCGTCCCTGGCTCCCAGCGTCTGGGGCTTTCCCACGTCTCGCCCCGGCAGCCTGGTCCGCCCTACCACATCTCCCCCGGCATCTCAGAGAAATATGCCCAGTTTAAACTTCCCAGCCAAGGTCCCGGCATTCACGCTCGCCAAGTCTGTCTCGAGCTGGTGGTGTTTATTAAGGAGGTTCGCTCCCTTGCTGCTCACCTGGTCGCCATCTTCCCCGGATCCTCTCTCGCTCTGCTTTCACTGAGTGAGTTTTGTTTACCTTTTCAGCATCGGCTTTGTTGCTTTTGCCTTTGGACACGCTGTATTCAAGCATGTCTCCTAGTTCCAGGCTATCAATATCACCAGAGAATTCGCTGTAATGTAAAACGATTGCTTTATCACGATTGGCTGTTTCCATAAACCCAAAATTATATTTCAGAGTTGCCACATAACCCGAGAGGCACTTGTGAGCTGGAATTGCTACCTAAAAGTTGCACAAAAGTTGCTGTCTGCTGCCCAAACCTCTGTCTGTTACTAATGCTAAATTCAATCTTATCTCCTATCTGAGGAGAATTAGAAGCTTCTATTTCTTTGGCTGGAAAACAATGGGCAGTTTCACTCCACAATCACCATAAACAATAATGCCATCCTCAGCCTCCTTCCTCTTGGCTTACCGGGACTAGTGGTTTTAGAGTTGGATAAAGTGGCTTCTTTTTCTACAGTGCTCAGAAAATGATGTTCTGAATGAGAATGGAATGAAACCATGTCCTTGGGAAGTTTTTTACTCCTAACAGCATGATTTCTTTGGGCAGAGAGCATATCAGGAGCCACAGTAAACTCTACTTCATCTACAATATGGAGCTGGTTCCATATGGAATTTCACTGAAGTGGAAGAACCTACGAGCATCTTGATCCACACCTTGATGAAACCAAACCCATCTCTCATGGCAGCGATTACACCCATTTCTCTAGCTTCATTAGTGAGTTGAAATATATCTGAGAGAACTTCTATATTGGTTGCTCATTCTAATTTTTCAAGTCAGTCTGTTGAAATATTCAACCTAACACGGTCACCTTCAGGAGGGCCACCTTGGGTTTTGTATCTTTATCTCCAAAAGGAAATTCTTTAGGAATCATAAAATCAACTTTGATTAGTCCAGGAGTGGGTCATTCTGCTTTTTACTTGGTACTTTGGGGATAACTCTGGTTACAGCTCCTTTAAATTGGTCAGTGCTGATATCTTCAAAAATGACTGTTTCTTGAGGAAATAATCTGTTGTCTGTTGCAACTTCTTTACCATTTCTGTCCTTGATTGTGAATTCCACATCATCTGCAGGCTGCAAGGTTTCCAGGTCACCCTTAAAATCGTTGTAGGGGAAGAATATCTCTATTACCTCCTCACCTCTTTCAACACAGCCAAATACCCACTTCACGGCACAAACTACCCCCTGACAGCAGGCTTGTTTCTTCTTCAACAGTGTAATGTTAGGACACCAGTATGTTCATTTGTTATCATTTACAGACTTCATTTTATCTCCAGTCTCCAGTGGGACATTCCCTTCTCTATCTTCAGAGGTGCAAATTAGGCAAAACACTTTCCCATTACAGTCATAGCACCCACTTCCTGTTGGACTCTGACTGGGGGCAGGTGGGTATTTAGTCTGTAAATTGTGAGGAACAGTGCACACAACTTGTTCATTCATTCATTCTTCAGGATTTCTGGTTTTCTCTTCACTAGTTTAATAGCAATTGGTTGGCCAGTCTGCCAGTCAGATGATACTTCTAATTCAAAATCATCCCCTACTTTTAAGTCCTGCAGGTTGTCATTACATTGCGAACAGTGGAAGGAAAGTCTAGCTTGACATTCTGAACATTGAATAAATCCATAAGAGGTTAATAATTTTTCATTAACCCCAGTTTCACGAAGTGCTTCTGAAGTGTTACTCGGGTACCCCTTATGTCCATTGCTGTGGAGGTTTGGATCAAACCTCACCTCACAGTGATAATCAAATGTTGCACTTTCAGTAGTATTAGCTGATTCTTCTTTTTCAGCACAAGTTTCAAAGGGTAAAAGTTGCTATTATTAAAAAAGAAAGTGAGAGCAAATGATTCTACCAAGCCAATCAAGAGTGCAACCACTGCTGTACTGGGCAATCTCACAGTACAGCACTAAAGAAAACAAAGACCACTAGCAGCCTTGGGACGCGCCCTTTTACAGCTGTTGAGTGGGCACAAACTTCACATTTCAGATCAAGTATTGTATCTTCAGTTAAGTACTCTTCTTGGCTTTTGTTGGTTGTTACAAGATTTGTTCCTTGCCTGATCTGAACTTGAAGCAGCAGTTTCAGGTGGTGGAGTCTATTCTGTCATACTTCACACACTACAGCTCAGCACCCCGTCTCCAGTGCTGCCATAAGCAGCATGACACACTACGTAGGAATAAATCTCCTCCGTGGTTTTTGTGTGATGTCAGAAATCTTAACCCTTACCCTCAAGCAGTTATTTCTTTTCCCCTCAACTGTTATTCTGTAATTTCCTCCTCTTTTCCACAGTTTCCCCCAATGTGCAGTCTCACTACAAATTCTTTTATCTTCCACTGAAAGCAAAATGATGTTATAAGAATGCAAGTTCTTAATATCCTCCCTGGTCTATGTCTCTGCATTGTTGTTACCCTCCCGCACTTCTCAAAGCTCAACTACCCATGCTCCAAACGCAGTCTCTTTTTGCCAAGACATTGCTGTATCAGTGAATTCCGTTTTCCCATACTCTTTAACCTCTTCTTTGTAGTGTTTATTTTTATTCCTTTAAATATGTACTCTGAATAGAATTGCCTCAAGTTATGCTAAGAAATTCAAAACAGGAAAGGTATCATATTCAGTTTATATCATTATGGAATTTGGCAGAGGGAAGGAGTGAGACCTTTGCCAGGACAGCCAAAATGACCACAGCAGAAGGAATGGATGGGACTTCATTGGAATGGATATGACAGAAGTGTCCGGACACTTCCAGCCAGAAGGACTTGCTTTGAGGGAGCCAGGCTACTGGTACAGATGGAGTAAGCTATTAATCTAGTACTGCCCAAGTGAAACACAGAATGAAGTGCTGCAAACGGTGTGGATGAGCACAGACAAACACTAACAACACAATGATAGCTATGAACACTGGCTATGTGCCAGCCTTTGGATAAAATAAGACATCAAAGGTTGTGGATGAGGCATATAGGTCATGCAGATGGGACTGACAGAGCTACGTGTGTTTCTAAGTAACCCACTCACAAATAATTTAGGATATGCTATATGTTTTCAGTGCACAAGGCTTTTTAATATGTTGCTGTGCTAAGAATGTTAATGTAATCATTTAGATATTCCCAAGAGTCCTGGGAAAAGGATCAGACTAAGAGGAAGAGCTCTTAAGGGGTAAAAGAGAAGATTACATGGTTTAGATCTATATTTCACCCAACTGATAATTAAAGAAAATAAATTTAATATTTCCACTGATTGAATATTGCTTCTTAAGTAATTGGCTAAAAGTCTTGCACTGACCGTAGAATTACAAAAAATAAATGACTGGAAATAACAAAAGCCTTGAAGAAAAGATGCCTATTATGCTTACATGATTGTTCTTGATTACTTTTCTCTCACTGCTGAGACAAAATACCCAACACCCCAAATTAAGGAAGGAAAGGTTTATTTAGCTCACTATGGAGGTTTCGGTCCAAAATCAGCTGGCTTCAAGGCCAAGCGGTATAGTAGAGGGGCGACGATTCAAGTCAGGAAAAGAGAGCAAAAACAACAAAAGCAAAAGGGGGAGAACAAACCTCTCTTCCTCCCTTATACTGTACAGTGATAGTGGCTCTCTGCCCTCAGGTGGATGTAGAACTCACATCATCTCTATGCCCTCCTCTGGCATGCATTCAGAATGTGTACAAAGTGAAGACCCTGGCCTACTGCTGAGTCACTTAGTTAAACTTCTAAACTTCTCACGTTGACACAGTGAACAACATCCTAGAGTGGTAAGGGCATGAGGCCTCATGCCCAAGCATGCAGAACTGCTGAGTTACATAGTGAAGCTTCTGGGCTTCTCAAGTTGACACAATGTATCCACCATTGCAGTAATTATTTTCACTTATTATCACTGTCTTTCAGGTAGGTGGGTGTGCAGATCAGCTTTCCATAGCTGTGACAAAATGCCTGAGAAAGTCAGCTTACAAGAAGAAAGATTTACTTTGATTCATGGTTTCAGAGGTTTCAGTACAAGGTCACTTGGGTCTGTTGTTTCTGAACTTGTGAGTAAGGGATAGCGTGTAGCAGAACTGCTCAATTTATTGTGGGCAGGAGAAAGGGAAGGAGGGAGAGAGAGGATACAGGAGAAAGAGAGTGAGATAGGGACAAAACATATCTGTCAAAGCATGCCCCCAGTGACTTGTTTCCTTCCACTATGCCCCAACTCCCACAGTTTCCACCCCTCTTCCGCAGCCTGTTAAACTATAAAGCCATCGTAGATTAATCCGTTGATGAATTTAAAGCTTTTCTAATCCAGTCACCTTCCAAAAGTCTCACACCTGAACATTGCTGCACTGGGGGGCTGGGACTTTGGGGGGATGTGTCAGATCTAAGAGATAGGAGTGGGTAAGGATAAAATGGTCTGTCATCAGAAACCAAATGTGAAATTGCTTCTGGGTTGATTTCTCAGCTTCCAGAAGTGTGAGAAATAGAACACCTGTTGTTTATATAACTGGTGTAATTTGGGTCTTGATCGTCTCCCAAAGGCTCACGTGTTGAAGCGTTGGTCCCTAGCTCTTTGCACCATTAGGAAGTGGCAGGGCCTAGAGGAAGGAAGGTAGGCCACTGCGAGAGCCTTTGAAGGGGACGTTTGGACTCCAACCCCTTGTCTTCCTCTTTTTTCATTTTCTGGCTGCTCTGAGGTGAGTGGTGCCTTCTACCGTGTTCTCTTTACTATGATGTCCCTTTTTGCCACTGGTCCAAAGGCAGTAGGACCAAGTGACCATAGGCTGAGACTTCTACCACTTAGAGCTAAAACAAATCTTTTCCAAGTCGCTTATCTCAGGAATTTTGTAACAGTAAAGAAAAGGTGATTAACACAGTGAGCCACCTAATTTATAGTATTTTGCCATAGCACCTCAAAAGACCAAGAGGGGAAGTTAAGAACTGAATCTACTTACCTATCTAGAATTCTACTCATTAAAGCCTAACACGTCCCACCCTCACCCCCGCCAACCCCCATAGACAAAGAATGTAGTGCCAGGGTTTTAATTCTCTCCGAAGCTCACAGAATTTTCTCCCTTCTCACATGGGCCAGGGGAAAGCAGTATCACCACACAGTCCTTTAGCTATTGAAGAACAATCTCTCTTCCACTGGTTTCTAACAGTGCTTGATGTTTCCTCTCTCTATAAGCTTCAAACAGATTTCAGTTATGGAAGGTTATAGAGCAGTTTTATTGATGCTTTAACACATTTTCTTAGTGAGAAGCTAGTTTAGGAGCCAGTCTGAGAAGTTTGTAAATGTACAGGGAGTACTCGCCCCTACAAATTTGAACCAACTGGCTTTCTAATGTTATATGAATTTTTATCACTTTCCAGGTAGACTTCCTTGATTGAGTTAAAGCCTATTATTTTGCGGAGAAATAAATTGAAAAACAAGGCATAAGAAAAATAACTCTTTTCACAATCTTGGGAACGTTTTTGAGCTCTAGGTCATGTGCTAGTTGTCTGAGTACTGCACTGAACCTCTGCTAGGAGTCAAGCAGTCCAGAGGGCTGGGAGGACACTTGAAGGTGATGCCCTCCCATCCTCAGGACAGAAGTGTTTTCATGAGTGGGGTGTTTACTCTCCCTTCTCAGCTCTGGAGATGCATGAGAATTGTTTTTAAGAGCAGGAAATATCCACTGGGGGAAAGATAGCTTCTAAGAGAGACAGAGGGGTCCTGAGTGGGTTGCCCACATGACAAATTTCTAAATAAATTATTTGTTTTAGAATTGTATTAGATTTACTAAAAAGTCACAAAGAAAACACAAGAGTCCTATGTTCCCTCCTCAGTTATCTCAATTATTCACATCCTCCATTAGCATGGTAGCTTTTAGAATTAAGGGACCACTATTAATAATAATTATTTAATAATGTCCACAGTGTATTCCAATTTATTTAGTTTCCCCCAATGTCCTTTTTCTCTTCTATTATTATTTCCGAGATGTACACTACACTTAGAAATGTGGTCATCTTCTCTCCCTAAGTTCTATTTTGCCATGGCAGTTTTTTCAGACTTTCCTGATTTTTGATGACTTTGATATTTTGGGGAGAGAATTGATGAACTTCTTTAGGCTATCTTTCCATTGGGATTTGTCTGATATGTTTCTCCTGATTGACTGAGATTATGATTTCTCAGAAGGTATATTCCAAAGGTAAATAATAGTCCTTATAATATATGAGGAGTAGAAATTATCCGCATAATACTCTGGTATGACATTGTATCTAGGTATCAGGATTCTTTGTGGCAAAATATCTTTTCTCCCTAATTTTCTATTCTGTTCTTTTTGGAAGGAACTAACAATGTGTAACCCAAAACCAAGTTGGGAATTAGGCTCAATTTCTTTAACAGCAGAACGCTACATTCATTATTTGGATTTTTTGCATGGGACTGTTGATTTGTCCCTCATTTCCCCATGATTTATTTACTCAGTCACTTATTTGTAACAGTACAGACTCATGGATATTTATCATATGCTTTGGGTTATAATTTAATACTAAGTAATTTTGTTGCTCAAATTTTGCAAGCTTTGTCCATTGGGAGCTGCCCCATTGATTCCTGTATCTCTTTGACATGCCCCCATCATTATACATTTTTATTTTTTTAAACACTTTTTCCTCTTCTGATGCTGTAAGATACTCTAGGATCATCTTGATTATTTCCTGTCTCAGTCCTATCATCAGTCATGTCTCCAAGGATCCTGGGCTCCCTTTATTGGGGGATGGTCAAACCAGAACTAGATGTGCCCATTGCTACCAGCATAAATATAGGGAGTACTTTGGTTTCACCATTTAGTCATAAGGAAATTCTAACTCACCTGTACATTAACTGTGCCAGTTAATTTAATTGTCAGTTTGAATGGATTAAGAGACTCCTGGAGAGATGATTGGATCTTGGGGTGCTGTACTTATCCATGGATTCGTCCACTGATGTACGTGATGTATATAACCATACATGTTGTTAAGGGGTAGGCCAAGGTGGAGGTGGGTCAAAGATACGTAGCTTTGGGGATATGTCACTTTCTGGTGCACTTTCCAACCCACTCTGCTACCTTGCATGAAATGAGAAGACTTGCTTTACTACACCCTTCCACCACTATGTCTACCTTGGAAAGAATCAGTGATAAACTGAATCTTCTGCAACTGTGACTCAGATTAGCTCTCCTCCTTTAAGGTATGGATGTCAGTTATTGTTTCAGCAATGGGAAAGCTAATCCACTAACACATGCAGATAGACACTTCTAAGCTAAACATGAATTTATATTGGTGTCTCCTACTCCAGAGATCTAAATATATGGTTAGGTTTTAATAGGAATTTAACTTTTTACATATGATAATGGGTCTCTGGTTTGTTTTGGAAAACTATGCTTTTCTTCTAGTTTTCTTTGAGACTGAAGGAGCCACAGAGAGGTAGTTGGGAGGAATGGGAACAATTGAAGACTCAATGGCAACATGGAAAGCAGCAGGAAAAAACGGAGGGAGCTACGTCTGGTAGAACTGGAAGCAATGTCAACTAGAACAGTATTATTTTCCAGCAGATGTTTAGCATAGGAGTAATAGTTTGTTTGTTTTGGTACCAGGAATCAAACTCATGACCTTGCACTTGCCAGGCAGGTGCTGTGCTGCTGAGCTATATCCCCAGCATGGAGCAGTAGTTTTAAAGATTTCATCTCCACCATGATATCAAGAAAGAGTCAGAGCTGTCCTGATCATATTAGAGCAGCATAGTACTTTGGAGCCCTTAAAGAAATGGTCAACAATGCCTACACTACTTTCTACAACAGTAGTCTTGGTTACCAAGAAAAGGTGAAAAATATTGACTCTGCTTATCATGATTGGGTTGAACGTAAATACAGTTTAGAAGGATTTCTAATAAAATAGTTTAAAACAGTTCTGGTGCTTTAATTATTATTAAGTTTACATTTTCTTCCCTAGAATCTACTTTTATGTAGGAACAGGTTGGTAAATTCAAAACCTCCCTTTGAAATTTCTGGAAACTCAAATTTTGTATATATAAAAATAAGCTGTTTATAAGAGGATTTGAATCTATTGAATTTCTAGACAACTTTCTCTGAGGCCCCTTAAACTACCATCTTACCTTGCCAGGCCTTGTCTCAGCCCTTGGCACGTGGAGTCAGAACTCCCATTCTTTAGTCTTCCCATCCCTAATCTCATTGCCAAGGGAAGCCTGAGAAAAGTGTTCCCAGCTGGGAAGTCTGAGCATTTCTGGGTCCCAGAAGATTACTTCAGGAGTCAGAAAAGTGTTTCTTGTAGCTCAGGTACTTTCGCCCCTATTTCTGAATAGTCAAGTTTGGGGACCCTGAGAGGCTGACCGAGTAAACAAGGGAGAGGTTACTTGTTTTTCCTCTCTTCCCCTCCTTGTCTTTCTCTTACGTTCTTCTATTTTCCCTGTTTCCCTGTGTCTCTCTCATTCAGTAAATGCATGCTGCCCTTTCTTTGTACCTGGCAGAACACTGAACAGAAGAGGCATAGCCTTTGATATCTCAAAACCCTCATTCTGTTTGGGAAAACAAACACTAACAACTTAGTTACTCAGGGACACAATGACAGGAGTATTGGTTGCTAACAGAGCTGAGATTTCTCTCACCTGGTGGGAGTGAGATGAGGCTTCCCTGGTTAGTAGCAATCTGAAGAATTCCTGTGGTCACTTAAAATAAAGGTTCCACGCATGTCTTGAACACATCTTTGTGTTAGGCTCTGTGCTGGACACATTGCTTATATTGTCTTATCTAATGCTTATACCAGTGCATAGAGATACCTGTATGATTATTCTTATCTTCCTTTTACATGTGAAGATCCTGAGATTCAAAAAGGCTGAGGTACTTGCCTAGGGATGCAGTGCTATTAAGTAAATGGGTGAGGACTTGCAGCAAGGTCCTTCCAGATACGAAGACTGCTAATCCCCACCTGGCGCACTGCCTGCCTTTCTGTGGGGCTGGTCTCACAGGGAGTGAAAAGCAGGAAGGAACAAGCAACCAAATAATCATTAAAGGCGTTCCTGTGACTAAAAGCAAAATTCCAGTCATTCTGCCAGCAGGCATTGACAGTGTTTAGTGATAAACATATATGTATATATATATGAATTAACAATGAACACCATGTTATATAACATCAAGTTATATATGTGTGTGTGTGTGTATATGTATGTATATATATATATATATATATATATAACACATGATCAAGGATTTTTCTTTTTGAGTCCACGGGTAAGTAAGAGCCTTGCCCATGTCTTCAGGGATGGACTTTACTTAGGACAGTCTGGTCTCCAGAAGTCATGCCATGCACGGTGTTCATTGTTAATTCAGTTTCCTTAAGATCATTGTCCTTTCTCAGTTCCTATAGCCACTGACTTTTAAAAACTCATTATCTTTCCCTAGGCCTTTCCAATAGAACCTTGATTGTTCTTTCTGCTCAGCTCTGCAACTTTTTAAAATTTTCTTTTTCTAAAAGTATTTGTTATTAGTAATCTATTTTCTATCTGCTTAGTATCATGAATTCCCCCTGCTGACAGCATAGAATCCTTCTTCTGACCCCTAAGACTTGACCTTCCTCCCTCCTCAGCTTTTCTCCTACCAAAGCTTTGTTTTTCAACAGTCTCTGCCCATTCCCTACCCATTTTCGGAAGAGCCCTGTGGAAGGACAAACTTCTTCCTTCTACCTCTGGAGTAACTGTTCTGCTTGAGGGGCGCTCTGTCCCCGCCCAGCTCCCGGCTGGCGCGCTGCCTGCCATGTCAGTGCTCCCCGTAACTCCTCCCTCCGGTTGCCTTCTGTTTCTTTCTCGTCACACTTTATTACGAGAAATTTTTTCTACATCTTGATCAATGGGCAGTATTTCTGGCTTTGTGGACCAGAGGATCTTTCATATAACCACACAAGCTATGAAGAAACAATATGTAACCAAATTACAATCTTCCCCTAAGAGCCAGGTCTGATTTTTCTGATCAGCTTTATCTTACCAGAACTTACTATTTTTTTTTTTTAAAGAGAGAAAGAAAGAGACAAAAATAGAAACAAAACAGAACTTCAAAATAAGATGATAGGAAATTAACAATGGTGATTGTATTGCATGTTGTTATCTTCAAAGTAGTTGCTCAGATAACCAGGTACAGGCTTGCAAAATTGGTCAACACAAGCACAAGTAGTTCCTCTCCATGAACTAATAGAGATTAGTAGCACAATTATCTTAGCTGTCTCTTCCCCCCTTGCTTCTTTTCTCCTCTCCTCCATCCCAGTTGTTCTTTCCTTTTGAGCAGGTCCTTTCCCCTTCACTATATCTGCTGTGCCTTTTGGATCTTATTTAGTCTTTCAGTTTCTTACAGTAGGGAGACAATACCATGTTTGCCCACATGAGTCTGACTTATTTCACTTAAGAGTATGGTCTCTATTTGCATCCATTTACCTATAAAAGCCTCAAGTTTATCTTTCTTTATAGCTGAGTAATACTCTATTATATAAAAATACCACATTGTTTCTATTCATTCCTCAGTGGATGGACATTTGGGTTGTTTCCAAGACTTAGCTATGACAAATCGTGCCGCTGTGAACATGAGTGCACACGTCACTGTAGTTCTCTTTTTGGATCAATTATTTATTTGCCTCTCTTCTTCATTAGATAATGAGTTTCCTAAGATGAGTTGTTTATCTTTTTGTCTTTGGAATCTCATCTGGGCCTGACACATAGAGTGCAAAATAAATGCTCTACAGGTTAATATACAAATCAATAATTAATATTAGTTGAAAACCAAGGATTTAATGGTGTTGAGTGAATCATGATGAAAGCAGAAACGTATTAAGTCTGTATAAAGAAGAATGATTTTTCACCTCCTTGTTAAATTTCAGAGAACTCAAAGATAGCACCTTCACTCTTACCTAGATCAGTGTGGCCACAGAGCTTTGACCTTTCCATTGTCAGGCTGCCAAGAAGTCAAAGGAACCCACTGTCTTGACATAATGGAGTTTGTAGAGTCCAAGTCTCTGTAAACGAATAATGGTAAAGCCCAGGAGAAAGGTTATTAAATGGGGATTTTATTTCATGTCCACTGCTTTTCTTTTTTTATTTTAAAGATAAAAGAATGAAAACATATTAACAGACACTCAAACATTTACAAAATAACACAAAAACAATACAAGCAATGCAGAATTTCAGACAAGCTGATGGGAAATTAACAATTGTGGTTGTACTACATGTTGATATCTTCAGATTGGTTACTGAGATAAATAAATATAGGCATGCAAGATTGATCAAACAAATAAATGTTAACTGTTGCTTTCAATAAAGCAATAGAAATCAGTAGTACAACTATCTTAGCTGTCCTGTGTAGACATATATACATATTTTTCCCTTCTTTCTTTCTTTTCTCTTTTTCCTCATCCCAGTTGTTCTTTCCTTTTAAGTAGTTTCTTTCCCTTTCATAATATTTATTGCACCTTCTAGATTTTATTCACTCCTTCAGGTTCTTACACCAGTGAGACAATATGACATTTACACATGTGGGTCTGATTTATTTCATTTATGGGTATGGTCTCTATTTGTGTCCATTCACCTATAAAAGCCCCACGCTTATCTTTCTTTATAGCTGAGTAATATTCCATTATATAAAAATACCACAGCTTATTTTATCCATTCCTCAGTTGATGGACATTTGGGTTGCTTCCACAATTTAGCTATTACAAATTGTGCTGCTATAAAGCTACGGGTGCATATACAGCTATGATATGATATTTTCAGTTCTTCTGGAAAAATACCCAATAGGAAATAACTGGGTTGAATTGGACCTCTGATCCTAGTTTACTGAGGAATCTCCAGATTGATTTCCACAGGAGTTTCACCAGTCTACACTTCCACCAACAGTGGAGAAGTGTCCCTTTTCCCCACAACCCCTCTAGTATGTCATGTCCGCTACTTTTCATATACACTCTTAGTCACTGATGGGGTTTGTTCCAGTGAGCCCTCAAGGGTTTGGTTACACAACCATTAGCCTTTATGCAATTTAATATTGGAAGTGCTCAAGCTCAGGATCTACTGAAACTCAAAGACTTGATCATGCCTTATTCAGTCTAAGGTAATACAGGGATGACTACTTCCTTGTGGTGGAAAATTTAAAAACCTTTAAGTAAATTTCTCTGAGGATGGGGAGGAGACTATCTGCAAAATGCATTTACTCTGAGCACCCTATTCCCTGAAAAAGCTGGAAAAATTACTATACCAGTAGTAGAAAGCCAGTCACCACATTCTGAGTCCTTAACATATAATTTTAAAGAAGGCAGTTAAATAGTTATGTTGAGCAGCATTTTGGGATTCAGTTTTGACTTGGCAGGAGAGAGGAAAAATGAGTGTACACAGTACATTACAATTCTTTTCTTACAGAAAATAGCACAGAGGAGCCCAGGGGAAAGAATTTGATTGGAAAAGGAAACAAATGACCTGTACTCAACTGAATTTGATTGGCTTTCCTTTTTACTTAACATAAATTAATACTTAGTACTTAATTACTCTATTCTGTTCCACTTTTGGTTTGTTTGGTCCAACTTCTTCCACAGGACTTCACATATGTAAAGAAAAAGCACTTTTGTATGAATTTCAAAAGCGTATCATGGTGAAAGTAGCTCATATATATATTTACTAGATTATTCCCACCTTAAATGTGTGGATTTCTAGGACTGTAAAGTTTAACACACACACATACACACACACACACACACACACACAGTAGATAATAAACCTTCCAATAACACTCACCAGCTATTTGGTGAATGCCTTCTTGGTATCCTAGATTGCACACTACAGACTAAAAGTGCTATGATTATTGAAACTCTTGACCATCGTTTAGGAGCCCACAGTCTGTTTGCAACATATTCTGTTTATCTACTGTTGAATGGCAAACCACCTTGGGCTTTGTGATTTACAACCCCTGCAATTCTACTTTGCTCTTATATTCTGATCTCAAGAGTTTATGAAGGACTCAGTAGAGCTGGTTATTTCTGCTCCGTTGGGAAGACCCTGATGGCTGGAACAGCCTTGAATGGGTATAGCCAAAATTATCTGGAGGTTTTCTTACTCTCATGCCTGGTGTGTAGGTTGGGGTTACAAACTGAGGTTGTCCGCCAGAGCTGTGAATTGGTGCATCTACACACGACCTCTCCATGAACTGTAAGTTTCTTCTAGCATGGTGGCAGACTTCTGAAAAGAACTCCTGTGAGGGAGTACCTGGACACCAGGGTAAAAGCTGAATGATCTCTTGAGCTAAACTTGGAAACCATGAAGCATCAGTACTGCAGTCCGTGGTTAAAAGGAAAGTCACAATAAGCCTCCAAACCCACATGGAGAGAAATTTGACTCTATTTCTTAAAGTTTAATTTAGTGAGGGCACACAGAAAAAGAACATTTGGCATGGGAAATGTTGCTGCTGGTATCTTTGGAAAATTGAGCCTTCCACACTCATAAACATAGCTACATGTAATATGACACAATCTATTAAATGTTCGATTATCTATTACTGAGAACCCACTCTATAGTTTAATGTTTTGAAACAATGATTATCAGTTATCAACTGACGGTTCTATATGACATGCCATTATGTGGGGTCACTTGTGCGGCCTCATTTAACTAGGGATGTGGAAGGGGCACGTTGGCTTGGCTCCTGTTTATTCTCTCAGTTTGAGTGACTGGAATGGCTCGAAATCTTTGGTTCTCCTCCATATAAGATCGTGTGATATATTACCCTTGTACAAATCTCTTTATATGGTGTTTGATTTCTCTTAAGGGCCCATAACTGGCACAGTTTCCTTTTTCTGAATTGCATTTAAGTCACAAGTGTAGTCAAAATGTAAGGAGTGAGAAATACAGTGGAGGACAGACATGGGCCTATAGAAGAGGGGAGTTATTGGACAGTGGGAGTAATTTGGAGACAATGTATCACATTCATGGTGTACATATACTCTGAGCACTTTGATGAAGGATTATGCAGTTTTGTGACGCTGCCTTTGGGTGTTTCTGAGTTAGGCTGTGTGAAGGGTGTACTTATTGATGTGTGTGTGTGGGGGGGTACCAGTAAGTGCAGAGAACCGGTGGCATTTTGAACTTTGAGTGCTTAATGTTGTCCACATATAAAAGTCATTGTAAACAGAAAAAATGGTATAAGCAAGGACAGGAGAGTGGAAAATACATGGGGAGTAGACAGAGGTACAGTAGAAAATATATCTATATATGGATAAATATACATATAGTAGATATTTAAGAGTAGGTAAAATCTATATTTGGGCATGGGCATGAGCAGAGTTGAGGTAGAAAGGAATGCTCTGAGATAAACCTGCACTCAGGCAGGCTCATTAGGGATTTTATGGTTCCTGGTAAGATGTTTGGCCTTTAGTATAGTGCATGAAATGAGAGTTTTCAAAAGATGGATTCATGAGAAATGAACCTGAGGGATGATTAGACTTTGGAAGAACAGTTGTTAAGCTGGTCTGACAGTGTGAGTGAGGACTGATGAAGGCTTGCACCACAGAGAGAATGAAGAGCAAGCTCTGAAGGGAAAGGCATGGGGAAATGGCGCTCCTTTGTGCAGAGTAACAAAGTCAACGGCACCACTCCTGCTGCAAAAATTATTATACCAGTAGTGCTGTAAGTTAGGGCCACTGGCAGAGTAACTGTCCCAGATGCTTTTCTGTAATCTACCATTCTGGAAGTCTGCCTTTACAGTTGGTGCCTTTGAATGTATTAAGACTTACCCTGTGCCTCAAGCACCCAAGCAGAATCTAGTTTCCGTGACTTTATCAGAACTGTTTCTGAGGAATAAATAATCCAAAGCATAATGCAACAGTGTGGAATATTTGGAACTTCTGCCTTGCAAGCGCTGACATTAGGAAGAAGCATATTGAACCTAACTGGATACTAGGGTAGTTCCATTCTGATAAAGGCTAAGACTCCTTACCGCGTGGATACTAGGGTAGTTCCATTCTGATAAAGGCTAAGACTCCTTACCGCGTGAGAGGTGTTTTGTAATAGAAAAGACTTCCCATTCACCCAGCCAGTGTTTATGCAGTTCCCAGCACTGCATAACGAGGTACTATTCTAAAGAGTGGGATAGAGCACTGTGTGAAATAAAGTTCTTTTTCTCATAGTAGACATGAGCTTTCCAATGTCAGAGATTTAAAATGGGAGATACAGTTTATCCGGCAAATGTGGCATCAATATTTTCCTCTCTTAAATGGGAAATGTGTGTGCATATTGGTGGTTCAAGTCATAGATTTGACCACATTGTCACTTATCATTAACTTGCAAAATAACTTATTATTGATAAGGAAGTCATTCCAAGAAACTGACCATAGAAGGCACCACAGCTGTCCTTCCAAAGAGGGTCAGTGGTGTGGTCAGTAGTTTAGACTCCATGTTTTGTTTTGGGGTCACTCAGTTCTAACATCTAAAAAGTGTTCAATCCCTTTGTGCCTTTTTTTCCATCCCTCTTGGTTTATTTTTGCCACTCGTTAGTCTTCATACCCTTTTGTGCTAAAGCGAATCTCAAACAACTGCTGAGACGGGAGGCATTTTAGCTACAAGGGAATGTGTTTCCAATTGCTGCCTCTTTCAATAAAGTCAGGAAAGGAGAGTTTCAGAAACCAAGCACCACAGAAGATTACATAAGGGCTCATTCTGGGGTTAAATTTAAACAGACATTTTGAGGATTCTAAGTCTTGCAATTAGTAAAACTTAGCACTACATTAGAAGGAGAATATCTTTCTGAGTAAGTTTAAATTCATCTACAATTATCTTTCTATTATTTATCAGACTTCTGTTAGCTGGCACTGGTATGGAGTTGTACCAGAGTGACCATTCTTGCTAACAGTGATTACCATAAGGCCCAGGAATATCTCATAAAAGCCTTTCCTGGCCTATCAAAAAGCCACCTTCCTTTTAGGGTATTCATCATTAAAGTATTTTTTTTTAACTTTTAAAGTTTTTTTAAAATTTTTGAGACAGGGTCTCACTCTGCAGTTCAGGCTGACCTCGAACTCACTTTGTAGCCCAAGCTGGCCTCCAACTCACAGCGATTCTCTTACCTCAGCCTCCTCCAAAGTGCTGGGATTACAGATATGCACCACCACACCTGGCAAAAGTATTTTATTTTAGTCTATGTTTCTATATTGCTAATTCACATGTGAAACATATAGTAACTATCTATTAACCAAAGCTCCTTTCTCCACAACCAGGCAAGATAGACAAGAATTTATGATAAATTATTCTAAACTCAAAGCCTTTAGCTTCCTTTCTTAGCCTGCTTACATTTCTCTTGGTCACAGTTTTATTCAGTGACTTATGCAGAACTGAATGACTTCAATGGTAAAAAAGGTCCACAGTTTTTATTAGTTTGCATTAATATTTCCAAATAATTTTGCTGCTAGAATGAAGTATGTTTATATGTGCATAATTCTTCTCAGAGGCACTTGTGGGCAGGTAGGAAAATGATCTGACTAGCAAATACATGATCTCATTTTCTTACATATTTTGAAATTTGGACTTCAGCAGAGAGGATGTAGGTTTTTAGTATATGGTTTCATGGCTACCAATTGCCTAGAACTTCTAATCATCATCCTTATACTACTTAGTAATTTCTCATTATAGAAATTTTGGAGGTTGGGGTGGGCCCACACTTCTCTGATGGAAAGGAGAAAGTACTCCTCAGTTAGTACTGGCTTTAAACAATTCTTCAAGAAGAATTGCTTGGAATCAATAGTGGCTGAAATGTGCTCTTTGTTGGCACTTTCTCTAAGTTTAATTTTTTTGACAGCTTTTGATGAAAAAAACCACATCAAGGGTAACATTATATGTCTACCCATCTAAAAATGAGACAGTAAAGATGGTTTCCTTTAGGTGGAACTACCGAGGCATTTCCTAACCAATTATTCAAATCAAAATGAGGACTGAACAGTAGAAGTCAGAGCTGCAAAGTCTCCACGTTTGCTATGCTGTGCTGCTTATGCTATTCATTAATTCTGAGAGTATTTCTTTGCCATCTATGATGCTCAGGTTTTTTGGGCAATATGTAAATTAACAGATAACGATCTTTATTTTCATTACTTTCTACTGGGAGGGAGACGGGCTGTATAAGATAAACATCATTTTTTAGTCACTGCACGGCCCATCAGGTCAGAATACTCGCTATTGAGAGGGAACAAAGGAGTGAAGGATCGGTTGGACCTAGAGGTCCCTCAAGACCCTCATGCACTCAGAGGCGGGACTCTGTTCTCTTTTAAATTTTATTTTTAAAGATAAAAGAACCAAAACACATTAACAAACACACAGACATAAATGAAACAACATAAGAACAATACAGAGTTTCAGACAAAGTGATAGGAAATTAACAATGGTTGTTGTATTACATACTGTTATCTTCCTATTGGTTACTCAGGTAAACAAATATAGACATGTAAGAATGATCAAACAATTAAATATCAACTGTCCCTTTCAAGAAAGCAATAAGGATCAGTAGAAAAATTATCCTAGCCATCTTGTGTGTGTACACATACATCTATATATTTTCCCCTTCCTTCTTTCTTTTCTCTTTTTCCTCATCCCAGTAGTTCTTTCCTTTTGAGCAATTTCTTTCCCTTTCACACTATCATATCGAAACTTTTAGATTTCATTTATTCTTTCAGGTTCTTTTACTAGGGAGACAATATTATGTTTACACATGTGAGTCTTATTTATTTCACTTATGAGTATGGTCTCTAGTGGCATCCATTTATCTATAAAAGTGATGTTATCTCCTTTATAGCTGAGTAATATTCCATTACATAAAAATACCACAGCGTTTTTACCCATTCCTCAGCTGATGGGCATTTGGGTTGCTTCCACGATTTAGCTATTACAAATTGCACTGCTATAAACATGGGTGAACATATATCATTGTATTATGATATTTTTAGTTCTGGAAAAATACTCAGAAAGGGAATAGCTGGGTTGAATGGGACTTCTAATCCTAGTTTTCTGAGGAATCTTTAGACTGATTTCCACAGTGGTTGCACCAGTCTACAGTCCCACCAGCAGTGGAGAAGGGGGCTTTTACCTCATAGCCCCTCCAGAATTTGTTGTTAGTTGACTTCTTGATGACAGCCATTCTCTTTGGGGTGAGATGGAATTTAAGTGTTTTAATTAGCATTTCTTGACTGAATAATGATGCTGGGCATTTTTCCATGTATTTATTTTCCATTTGCATTGAATTATAGGACTATAAGCTGACTTTACTGTTAGATCAGACCTGCTTAAAGGCTGCTCACTGGGGTGACCTGGAAGTCTGTTTCTTTTTCCCTGCTTCCTGGACCTATAACACAGCTTTCCTCTGCTCCACCTCTCTGCCAGACCAACCACCTTGGTCCACCAGACTGTGTAGTAAAAGCTAGTGTCAAAGGAAACCTCTGCTCCTTTAAGTTGTGGGTGTTCAGTATTGGGTCTTAGCCAAGAGAAGGTGACTAAGATAGCAGGATTAAGAAGCTTTGGAAATGGTGGGGGAGATTTGCAGTTTTAAAAGAAGTAGCCTTCTTATGTTTTGCTGAGCAGTTAGCAGCTAAACAAACATACAATTGAACTAGTGAAACACTATTCATGAATCAAACTGAGAAAAGACAGTTCTAGGTAAAGAAACCAGCAGTACAAATGCCCTGCAGTGGGACTGTGCCTGGGATGTCAGAGCAGCATTATAGGGGCCATGTAGCTGCTGAGCATAGGTGATGAAGTCAAGGCAGTGACCGGAGATTTGGTCCTGTAGGAACTTCTCAGCTTTTGGGTTTTTCTCTGAGAGAGGAAAGTCACTGAATATCTTTGAGTGGATAAATGATAGAATCTAGCTTTCATTTTAAGGAAGCTCTCTGGTTGTATGATGAGAATATACTATAAAGAGAATATTAGATTCCTTGGTTGCTGAAACAAACTACTACAAATTAGGTGCTTGAAAGGTAGAAATGTGTTCTTCCAAAAGCCTGGCGTTGGAAATCAAGGTCACTGTGGGGCAATTCCCCTTCTGAAGACTCTAGTGAGAAGTTTTCCTTCCTGCTTCCAAGCATCTGGAGTTTGCTGGCCATTTCTAGAAATCTTTTGCCTGTAGCAACATCACTCCAGGCCCTGACTCAACTGTCACACAGCCATTTCTTCTGTGTTTTTGTGTTGTTCTGTGTCCTCTCCTCCTTGTATAAGGGCACCAACTACTAAACGTAGGGCCTACCCTAATCTAATATGACTTCCTAGTAATGTATGCTTCAGTTGCATCTACAAGGACTATATCTACAAATGACGTTGTAGTCAAAATTAACAAGAGCTAGAGCTTGACTATGTCTATTTGGATGCCACGCTGTTTTGTGGAACAAGGACAGAATGGGGTGACCCTCAGAGAAACAGGAAGACAGACGGTGTCTGGATCAGGCAGGGGAAATGTATGAGGAATCCTGGGGTTGGGGCATTGTTGCAGTTTTAAGTATGGAGATCAGGGGAAATCTTACAAGAAGGAAAGAGTTTAAAGAGATAAGAGAACTATTTGAAGCACAGCAGAACAAGTACAAAGGCCATAAGGTAGGACAAGGCCTTGCATGCGTGAAGAAGAGTGAAGAGGCTACGCAGCTTAGAGGGGAGCAAGAAAGATGAGAGTGTATGAGGTGAGGTGAGAGAGGACATGAGAGCCCCTGAGGCTGCTGTGATGACTCACAGTGAGATAGGAAGGCATACGGGGGTCTTGAGCAGAAAATGACATCGCCTATCACACATCAGGCAGTATTACTGACTGCTTCATTGTGCATAAACTTGAGGGGAAAGAGCCAAAGTGAGGAAACCAAGTACAAGGCTTTTGCACTCATCTCTGTGAGAGACAGTAGACTTGGACCAGGCTGGTAACAGAAGGTAAACATAGGTTTTTCAAAGCACAATCAGAAAGATTTTCTGATCGATTGGATGTGGGTTTGAGAGAAAGGTGTTAAGAGTGACCCCAAGGTTTGGGGGGAAGCTCGTTGACTCCACTTTTGATACAAAAACTTTTGGATGTATATTAGTTAGATGGAGGTGTTCAGTGGGAGATCACAAGAAAGGCTGGGTGTATAAATATGAACTCGTGGTTGTAGCTGGGGAGCCAGGTGTCCTCTTAGAGTGGGAGTGTGGAGTGAAGGTGCACACAATGGATTCTGACCAGAGTCCAGCTCCTCTACACCCTCCTCAGACTCTCAGTTTTCTCAACCTTCAAAAGAGGGAGTTGAACCAAGCTATTTCTCAGGCTCCATATGACACTTGCATCATTTCTGAGAAGATTTCATTTCAAATATGTGAAAAAAAGGGCTCACAGGACATGCCAAAGTCACTGGCCATAAGTTGAGAGTCTAAAGATCCAAGTGAATAATATATTACTGGAAAAACTATTTCTCTTGGACAAAACATCAGAGTGAGTGTAAATTATGGGAGAGATAATACAGTGGGCCGTAGAGAGGTGGGCATGGTTTTCTCTTTTAATGGGAATATTGTTCGTATGTTTTAAAGTAGATTGTAGATCATTGGTGCACAAAGTAGAGGTCTGCACAGAGCATAGCAGGTTGTAATGCAACATATTAACCCCTTATTTTCCCCAGAGCCAGATAATAACCTGATTACTCTTACCTATATCTCCCCTAGTCAAGCAGCAAGCAATGATACCTGGACTGGCATGTTTCCAAGGGTCTGGCTTGTTCATTTCTGCGTCCCTGGTGTTTATCACAATGCCAGGAACATCAGAGCCACTCAGTACAGACTTGTTGAATGAGTGAGCATTAAAAGAACTCTTTAGTTTCACATGCTTGCTGGAATGCCTCTCCAACTCAGTATGACAGGTAAAGGATCCTCTCGCGTTTCTGCACCTGCTGGACTAGGAATAATCGCCCTTCATAAATTTGTCTAGCAGCCCTTGGGAAAGCCACACTGAGTGATGGAAGGATTATGTAGCTGGAGTCTGGCTCCTTGGATTCTAGCTCTGGTGCAGCCATCCCCGGATGTGTGACTTAGAGACTAAACCAGGCCCAAGGTCTCAAGAAATCTGTTTCCTCTGAGGAAACTTAAGCAAGCAGTCCCAATGAATGTTTCATCAAACTTTCAGATTTTGGATTCTCTATTCTTTGTGGATATAGTGAGCCTTATTGGAATACAAATGCGAATTTCTTTCTGGTAATAAATATTCTACTTGGTCCAGTTCTTATCATCCTAGTAAAACAAATAATTTGTTTAGAATTTGAAATTTGGAAAGTGTGTTTAACAAGTAAAGAATTCTATACACAGAGGTCTTCTTGGTTTTGTTCTTTGTAGTACAGGGGATTGAACCCTCAGTCTAGTACATGTAAGGGAAATGCTCTACCGCGGAGGTACATCCACAGCTCTTGTAGTTCATCCTTATAATGTGTTGACTTTACAAGAACTCTAATGCTTCTCAAATGGTTACTGCCCCATGAAACGTTTCTTATCCTCCTAATCAACAGAAACTTCCCAACAACTCCAAGATACGTTGGTGACTTTTGGATGGCATGAACTTCATAGCTCTGCATATTCTTTTCTTACTACCATTATGAATGTTTAGGTATCAGAGATTACTGAATAATCTTCAGAAGACATCTCCAGCTCCAACCTAAGTTCTAGTGAAGCAAATTCTGCAAACACATTACTCAGAGAACACATTTGCCTCATAAATTATTCAATATAATACAGGAAAGATATATAAAGCAAAATTTAAAGCTATTAATGGAAAAACATTATAATTTGTTATCTTTTTCAAAAAAATGGAAAGAATTGAAAAATTAAACTGAAAGTATTTGAATGAAATAAATTACATAGCTGCAATTAAGGAAATATTTCTAGTAAAAAAGATAGTGAAAAAGGATAGATATTTAGTTCTAAAAAATGTGAGTTGACAGAATTGCTTACAGTGAAAAAAATTAGAAGTAACTGACCTGGCCAATAGGTTAAATGAATCATGGCACTTGTATAACATGTACTCCCCTGTAACCATTAATAGAGCTACAGAAGTATTTTTATTACTATAGAAATATGTTTGATATTTTATCTGATATAAATCATGCACAAACAAAAATACATGTAATATTTCACAGATCTGTAAAAACTAGTGGTTCAAACATACTCATGAACATACATTTGCATTTCAAATGCAACAGTGGAAATTATGGTACTAATTTTTTTCTTATTTTTATTATCTCTCTTTTTTTTTTTTTTACAATCAACAATGTTTTAAATGCACACAGAATACATGCACCAAAATTATAACAAAGAGACAATTCTGTCCTATTAAAACCCAGAATTCTCCACATTATTCTTAGGTTTTACCCCCAATCTTTCATTTTTCTCTTAGATTATGCATATTGACTCTTGATTGTACTGATGCTCAGTGAAACAGACCAGAGACCTGAGAACAGAGTCTGGATCATACATTGCCTGCCCAGTGGCCACTGGCAAGGAATCTCATTTCTTGTGCCCATAACCACATCCATAGAAAATGAGAAATATTAGCTTACCTCAAAAACATGAGCAGGGAGAGACAGGCTTTGGGAAACTTGAGGAAAGTGATTTGTAAGTACAACATTCTATCAGGTCTCGAAGCATAGTGCTTAAAGTACCACCAACCATAAACCTTTATTCGGTCACCTGAAATGCTGCAATGACAGAAATTCACAGCCTGAACTGGATGTGGAAAACCCATAGGACAAGCCAGAAATCATGAACTCACATTTGCTCAACTGCTCCCCAGATTGAGGCAGTGCTATGAATGCATTTTCCTATGAGAGAGAGGAGAGGAAGTAGAGTGTGACCACGGGATCTGCAGCGGTCAGGGAGAAGTCCAGACTCCTTCTCGTAGGTAGAGACTTTGGGGTAAGGGTAGCTGAAGGACAGGCCTTGTCCAGAGGATTTACCCTCCAGCCTTTTTTGATAGAGCTCACTCTGTCCTTATATCTTTGGCTACAATTTTTTTTCTTTCACCCATGAGAAGGTGGGGTAGAGGAAGCTCAGTTCCAGAAATCTGAGGATCCTGTGGGAAGTCTTTCTCCCGCACCCTGAGACCCCGAAGCTCTGCATGCCTATTGATGAACTTTCTATGAATTCCCTTTCTCTCCATTTTCTACTTTCACTGTTCCTCATCCTCACCAACTTCTAAGTGCTCTCCTAGCCGATGGAGGCTTCCTCTTATGATCTACTGTTTATGTGTGTGTGTTATGGTGTGTTGTGTGTGTACTTGTAGCTTTCCAGATACACAAGATTATTTTCTAGGCCTTTACCACAGTCATTCAGGTACCTGCCTCTGGAAACTTACCACCCTATATTTGCATTGTGCCACACACCTTCCTTACTGTAGATTTTCTTGTCTCCCCCACTAGGCTCCAAGCTTCTGAGGGTGAGAACAGTTTCCTAGATCTCAGTATCTTCATCAAGGACTCTGTAGCCCACAGACACCTCACAATTCCCATGAGTGCCAGACATTTTACAGAGCAGCTATAAGCTGCTTCAAGATAAGGCCCCCAAATGGATAAGCAGAAATCCCATCGTCCTCACTTGGCAAATGAAGACTGATCACAATAATCTTTATAGTTTATTTTTATAGAAAATCTCATTCTACAAAATTAAAAAATCTGAGAAAGTCTGAAAAAACTGTGATCCTAGATACGAACTGAGTGTATATATGTGCTTCAACAACCGGTACCATTTGAGCAGTCTGGAATTTCAACGAAGAAGGGGTACCAGTGAGTTTTTGTATGCAGGCATGTGTGTGTGTGTGTAACGTATGTGTGCTTAACGTGGCTATCTATGATTTTTTTCTTTACACATGTATACTGTCTCATTTTCTAAAAAAAAGAGTTAATCTACCAGCTCTGGGTCAGCTGTCTTTTGGTTCAAGTTCTTCACACCTGGGAGGGTTTTCACAAAAATGTCTTCTTGTACCTCTTAAGAGGTAATGGCGGGAAGAGATTTAACAGAACATGTGGCTTTGGTCACATTAACACTGGCACCTTTGGGTACCCTAATCTGGCTTTCCCTTCAAGGCCAGCTGTTTCCGAGCTCTGTTGGTTGGGTCCCACGTAACAAGCTATAGCAGCTGTGTTAAAACTTGATAATATCCTGCCTCAGCTTTTATCTTTATTTACAGGAATTACCAGGGGTATGACGTGAACTTTTCTTTATGCAAAGATACACCAGCCTCCCCTTGCAAGTCTCTCTTTCTCCAGCCCAGTCAAGATCTAATATCTCCCCACTATTTTCTTGACTGGGAAGCAGGTTTTGTTGCTTATGGTAGGACATTGCTCTTCCCAGCCATGTGGCAATCTGGCCATTGGCCTTTCTTCCCTAAATCCTTAATTAATTGTTTGTGAGGAGCAGGTGGCTGTTAGAGAGGGTCAGTTCTTCTAACTTGCTTTTAAGTGATTAACTTCTTTTTAGAGCAGAAAGATCTAATTTTAGGGCAAAGACAGAAGCAAGATTTAGTCTATCCTCAGTTCATGTTAAGTGTAGAAAAGATTCAGGAAAAGCATCCTCTGGTGGCTCACAACTGAATGGAAGCATTTGTGTGCCTAGGATGGGCTTTACCCTACACAACTGTAAAAGACATTTTCCCTGAAAGATATTGGGGGGAAAAGGCAGAATTTATAAAGTCACTCAGAGAATCATTGGGTTTTATAGTCTATTATCATCTGTTCAAACTATAGTGTACATAGGTGGAGTCTTATTAAAGCCCAAAATACTGATTCAGTAGTTCTAAATCCAGGGATACAGAACCGTGCATCTGTAGACCATAGACATTTAGAGAAGTGGAGAAACAAGACAGATACCAGTAGCTAAATAGCTGAGATAAATTTCTAATTTGTCTAGTTTATTTGTATGTTAAGCTAAGTTCTTTCAAAGAGAGTAGCTTAGATAGATACAGAACTTAGAATTTACGTCAGTTTTGATAGAGGGTTAGAAGATTCAGATAGATTATAAGCAAGGACAAGGGTATTATAGACCGAGGAAATTCTGTGATGACAATAAACTCTTGAAATAAGTAGGGGGTGTGTTGGGGGTTACTGAGCAGACACTAATTGGAGTAGAAAGTGTTCTCTTATTGAAGTCTATGTTGGATGGTACAAAATCAGAACCAAGAGGTCCTTGGTTCTTGGACTCATTGTATAAAGTTTTTTGTGGTGTACAAAATAGAGAGGCAGGTACAATTTCAGATGTTCTGTGAATTTCTGTTCACCCCACTGGAGAAGCTCAGCACTTTTCAATTATAATTGTACAATGTAGATCTCCTTGCCATATGGCCACTCCACAGGCATCAATAGGAGACTCAGTTTCATGGGAGGACCTAAAACAGATACCGTCCACGTAAATCCATTAAAGTTGACCTCTGTAACTTCTAAAATATATAGAAAGATCTAGAAGAAATTAGGCCACCCAAACCATTCCTTCATCCCATGGTCATAAATGATGCAATCTGAATGAATGAGGATTGTACTAGATTTGTAGACACTGAGTATCCCCTATCCTCACCTCATATGAACAAATAGTTCTGTATTAAGGCTAATCTAGGTATGGGTTGAAAATCTCATCTGAGCCAAGTGCATCCCACCCACACTGCAGTGAGACAGGCTATAACATGACCACAGAGTGGACACAGTTGGGCCTCATCATTGTCCTCATAGGACTTTGTCCTCATAGAATAGGTATTACCCTATCCTCCTACAGCCAGCACAACCTAGTCTACAGCATTCCCTGAAATTAGAACCAGAAACCCACAGCCATTATTATATATCACTTAGACTCACAGACCTCAGAATGGCCCTGGATATATTTCTGTAATCATTGCTTTAATCTGATGAGCACCTAGAAACACTCTGGAATATACTAAGCACTGGGATGCTATGGAAAACAAACTGAATAAAGCTTGAAATTTTCATTGTTTGGTAGGGAAGACACATGTATAGTCAGATAAAAGCAATAAATCAAAGCAGAGGCATGGTTCAGAGAAGTGAAAAACTAATCCTACATCAGAGGAGATGGGGAGAAGAGGAGCTTCTGAGTTGGGTTTGGTAAAATAAGCAGAGATTTATCATGTAGGGCCCAAATATTGGACACAATTGTTCTAACTCCAGGGATGCTGCATGGAGAGCTTCAGGAAAGGGAACAATCAGGGGTAGACTGTTAAAGTATCAAGTGTACGTATTGAGATGAGGGAGGGAAGAGATGGAGCTAGAAATGGGCTAAGTCTACCTTTATCCTTGTGTAGTTTATTCTCAGCAGTGAAGATAGAGTTGTCCTGGTAAAACTGATGTCAGGCCAGAACTCTCTGAATCTCTCACTAAGATATACACCTCATTAGAATAGAGGTTTTGAATATTTTATTGACTGTTATCCATAGCTCCTGTAATCATGATTAACATGTGTAATACATGTAATATATACTTGTTCCATGGGCTAATAGTTTTCTATATGCTATGTCAAAGAGATTGGATCTTGTCTCGAAATCTTTGGAAAGCCATCAAAGGGGTTTAAGCAAGGAAAGAACAAGAGGGATTTGTGTGCAAGTGGATTAATCTGAAGACTGTGTAGCTTCTCTTGATTGATATGGGGGATAAGGTAAATCAGGGGGTCTGGAGAACAGATTAGTGGAACAATCTTGTATTTACTAAGCAAAAGACATTCTGAAGAGTATCAGTGACCATGGAGAAGAACAGGGGGCTTCAAAAGATATGCCTATGTCTATGGTTTCAAGCAACTGTCCCATGTTTTCTTCCAGTAGTTTTAAGGTTTCCAGCCTTATATCAATGTCTCTGATCCATTTTGCTCAGATTTAGTGCAGGATGAGAGATAAATATATAATCTCCTGCACATGGACATTTAGTTTTCCCAGCACCATTTGTGGAAGAGGCTGTCTTTTCTACGGTATCTGTCTGTTTCCTTAGTCAAAAATCAGACAGTTGTAGGTGTTCGGGTTTGTTTCTGTGTCATGCATACCTATTTCATTGGTATACATGTCTATATTTTGTGTGAGTGACATGTTTTTGTTACTATAACTTTGCAGTATAATTTGAAGTTGAATATATGAATGCCCCCAGAATTGATCTTTTTTGCCCAGGATTGCTTTTGCTGTCCTGTGCCTGTGCATCCATATAAATTTTAGGATAGTTTTGTTGGTTGTATGAAAAATGTCAGCATTTTAGAGGCCACATGGAATCTGCAGATTGCTTTGGGTAATATGGTCATTTTAACAATATTGTTTCTGTCAGTCTGTGAACAAGACTTCATAAACAGAACCTTCAAGGCACAAGAAATGATATCAAAAACCAACAAATGGGAACACACCTAATGAAAACATTTTGCACATCAAAGAAAATATTGAACAGAGTGAGGACATGAGAAAAAATCTTCGGTAGCTGTTCTTCTGATAGGGGATTATTCCTTAGAATCTATAAGGAACTCAAACAATCTTAGCACCAAAGAAAGAGAAAAAACCCCAAATAGCCCAGTCAATGAATGGGGAAGTAAATTGAACAGAAAATTCTGAAAAGAAGAAATACCTTTGTTGCTAAGTACGGTATGTGGAAAATGTTCAACATTTTTAGAAATTAGGGAAATTCCTGGCTTCAGCCCTTGCCCTGTAGCTTTTCCTTCTCTCCAGGCCAGGTGGCAACCCGACAGAGGGGTTGATTTACCTCTGCGGTGGGACACTGACCTCCCGTTCCTGTGCTCTGCTGCCCCAACCCGTTATTGCAAACACTTTCAATACTCTGCATTTTGGGGATAGTAAAAGAGGTGACCCTTTCTGAGCTCCTCACTTTGCTCCTGGGTTTTTTTTTTTTTTTTTAAGGAATTAGGGAAATTGAAATAAAAAATAGATTGATTCTATCTAACCCCAGTCAGAATCACTGTCAGCAAAGACATAGCAAACAATGAATCTTGCTATGGATGTGAGAAAGAAAGAAACTGTCTTACACTGTTGGAGGGACTGTAAGTTAGTACAACTACTGTGGAAATCAGTATGGAGACCCCTCAAAAAGCTGGAAATTGATATGCCATTTGATACAGCTATAGTGTCTTGGGTATATTCCTGAAAGAATTAATGACAGCACACTATAGGGACACATACATACCCATATTTATAGTGGAATCATTCACAACAGCTGAGTTGTTGAACTAGCCTGGATACCTATCAACTGAGGAATGGAAAAAGCAAAGAAGGCATATATACATAACAGAGTATTATTCTGCCATAAAGAAGAACACAACCATCCCCTTTGCAGGAAAATGGATGAGACCAGAGACCAACATATTAAATGAAATAATTTTGCCAGAAAACAATTGCATATTTTCTTTAATAGTGTATAAGAACTCTAAAAATAAATAAGTACAAATACAGAAGGATGGGAAACTAGGAGGTAGCTTTTAGGGATAGAAAAGGGGATTAGGAGGTGGGAGAGACAAGGGCGAGGGGGGCAATGAGCATAAAAACAATCCAAAGATGTTGTGCACATGTAACAGGATGCCATCACCAATTCATTATTTTTACTATCTGCACCAATAAAAATTCAAAATGCTTACAGTGGGAGCTGAAGAAGAGGACAAGAAAACTTCTAGGGTGTCTAATCGAGAGAGAGAAAGATGAATAGTAAGAGCACGTTGTGGGGGTTGGAGTTCCAGTGCAGTCCTTCAAGTGCTCTTTGTAAAGGATGAAATGCTCTGCAGCATGAAGCATTGCATGGTGATGTTTCTTGAGTGTATACCAGAGCTTAAGTTTGTCAGTTAAAAATTCCCATGAACTGATTGCTAAATGGAATGTTTATCTGTACCTTCACCAGAAACATCAGTGTTCATCATTTCAGGTGCTGTGGTTTTGGCAGTAAGTGAGATAGGTTCGGCATCCAGTAGAACTCATCCAGAGGCAAGTACAGGAAAAGCAAAGCATTGTACATAACTCTCCGATGATATTGCAGGTGTACCAATCAAGAGACATGGTAGCAGAGAAGACAGGAGATGTTCAGTAAATTCTGTTTGACTAAATAAATAATTGTGCAAAGTCTCAAGAAGCAAATAAAGGCCTGAAAATTAGGAAAATTGAAGTGGAAGTGGGGTTGGGAATGAGCCAAGGAATGGAATTCCAGACAGATAAAAGGATATGAATCAGGAATTTGGTGTGGCAAGAGAAAAGCGCACACAGGTGGGCAGAAAGTGTCTAAATCTGTTAAGACCACTTTTGGAGGGGTCTGAATGCCAATATTAGAGATTTATGCTTTTGTTCTGCAGCTGTGGGGAATAAAGTTTTAGAGCAGGGGAGTAATGTGCTATCACTTATGGCCTGGAATAATAGTGCAAGACAGCTGCAGGGAGAAAAGGTTGGAGACAGCAGAGGGCAATGTAGGTGGTGACCACAGAAGACCATGTTGGAGACCACAGCTGCTGAATGAGGAATATGATAGAGAGGAAGAGATGGAATTGTTCACTGGTGGAGTCGCACAGACTCACACGTTAACTTTAGTTTATTAGAGGGAAAGAAGAACCCAGGACAAACCTGTTTTCCTTTGTTTCCTTCACTTAGGAAGCTGGGTAATATCCTCCTTAAGAGATTGAGGAGGTGTGGAGGAGGAGAGCTAATAGGTTGACAAATTCTCTTTCAAACCCCATCTGGGGCCAGACTGCATGGGTGGGTATTTTGGACCTGATTCCTCACCTCAGGCAGGTCAGTTAGGGGCTAGGCTAGCATTTGTGGCTTTAGCAGGTCTACAACTAGTGGCAAGAGAATCTTTAATTCATAGAAATTGGTATTATGAAACCAAGGGTGAGTAACATCAGTAAATAAGGACTGTGAACCAGGATGAGGCCATAATCAAAACTGTGGCCCCAGGAGCAACATCCCAACAATAGGCTGGAAGGAGGAAGCAGAAATCAAAGCCAAGAAATGGGGGAGCCAAGAGAGCCAGAGTGAGGAAGTGTGTGTAGGAACCAGTAGGACAGGTGTAGTCTGGTGTTGAGCTTTTGCTGCTCCTCACGGTGGGTTTTTGGGCCTAAGGAATCGCCAGAGGAGGGGAAAATTTGAGCAGGTCCCTCTAGCAAAGTTGTTTCTACTTTCTTAAAGATCAAATCTATGTTTGACTTTTTTTTTACTAAAATTACTTATGAGCATATCTTTTCAATTCCAAAAAATAGTCTGGACAATTTCATGCCAAAGTGAAATTCGCATCTTCTTTCTAGGCCAGTTTCCTTTCTAATTTTATGATCCAAGTGATAGGAAAGGGACAATCACTGAATTTCCATTCCAGCTTACTGACCCTATCTTACTCATCCACTTATTTACAGGAAGACAATAATCAGGTAAGAGGTGGGAGATGGTGAAGGGAAATTGCTTTAATGCATGAAGACCTAAAGGAGAGAAAGATTGGAATCATGAGCACAAATCCCTCCCTTTCCTTCCCTTCATCCCCGTCTTTTATTTTTGTACCAAGACTAGCTTTATAAAGGTTAAGATAAAAGTGAATTTGGGTTATTTTAGAAGGCACTTGGTATGCCTATTTTGGATACATAATTTTTTAAGGCAGCTAGGTCTTCATTCTGGTGTTTTCCCACCTTACTTTTTTCTTTTACTTGATACATACCCAGCACATCTTCTGTATTCTTGAACTCCATAATTAGGTGTTGTGGTGTTCTCAGAGGGAAGGAAATACTACTGCTATTTCTGGAAATGATGAGAGGATGTTGTAGAGAGGTGAATGCATACTCATGAGTGAAATAAATCAGATTCACATATGTAAACATCGTATTTCCTCCCTACCATAAGAACTTGAAAAAGTAGATAAAATCTGAAAGGTAAAATAGATATTGTGAAAGGGAAAAGAAACTGCTCAAATAGGAAGGAGCAACTGAGATGAAGGAAGAGAAAGGAAAAAGAAAGAAGGAAGAGGGAAAAATGTACTTATATATACACAGGATAGCTGGGAGGAGTGCACTGCTGTCTGTGGGTTTATTGAAAGGAACTATTAATGTGTAATTGTTTGATCAGTCTTGATGCTCATATCTGGTCATATGTGCAACCATTTTGAAGATGATATTATGTAATATAATAACCATTGTTAATATCCTATCACCATGTTTTGAAATTCTGTATCTTTTTTTTTCTCTCTATGCTGTTTTGTTTGTGTATTTGTTTTTATTATGTTGGCTTTTTTAAATGCAAAAAAATTAAATGTATATACAAGGAAAGCTGGAAGAGGTGCATTGCTGTTGTCTGTAGTTTATTGAGAGGAACAATCAATGCTTAAAATTTTTTTCTTCTGGACCAATTTTATACACTTGAATATGGTAATTGGAATGACTGGTCTGAAAACAATGTGCAGTATAAGAACCATTGTTGAACTCCTACCATTTTGTATGGTGAAGCTCTGCAGCACTTGCAATGTTTTTTAAAATTATTTTTATTGTTTTTTACTTGTTGCTATCTTTGATTGTTTGCTCAATCTTACATTCCTATGTCTAATGGACTGAGCAACTTTCTTGAAGTATGTAATTTAGCAACTATTGTAAATTTCTATCATTTTTGTCTTGAAGTCATGTACCATTTTTGTTGCTTTTGTGTTGTTTTGATTTTGTCTTCATTATTGTTTTGTCAGTGCTTTAAGTTTTAAAAGAAAAAAAGAATTTTTGTAACTAGTAGGCTGGAGGCAGAGGGGGCCTGGACTTTAGCCTTTCTTGCACTGCTCACTCCTTCAGCAGATGCCTCTGTACAGTGTAAGAATGTTTCCACTGTCCTCATCTTCAGCCCCTGCCACAATTCACTTAATTATAAAGGGCACTCTGCTTGTAACTGTGAGGGATGTGAGATAGGTAGGTTTCACCTGAGGATCAATGGAACAGATTCAACAATGCAGATACAACTACAAACACACTCAGCCACCTTGTCTTTGACAGAGGGGCCAAACATGTTCACTGGAAGAAAGAGAGCTTTTTAAATAAATGATACTGGAAAAAACTGGCTTCCCGCATGCCAAAGACTAAAACTAGACCCATGTCTATCACCATGCACTAAACTAAAGTCAAAATGGATCGAAGATCTACATATTAAAATAGAAACATTTAATCTACTAGAAGAGAAAGTAGGTAGAAATCTTAAAGACATAGGCATAGGCAGAGAGTTCATGAACAAAAAGCAAACTGCATGGGAAATACTTCAAAGAATCAATAATTAGAATCTCATCTTACTGAAGTTTCTGCACATAAAAAGAAATCACCCACAGGGTAAAAAGAAAACCCATGAATTTGGAAAAAATTTTAGCCAACTGTCCCTTATACAAAAGATTTCTATCTAGAGCATATAAAGAATTAAAAATATCAGGCCCCCAAATTTAAAGACTCAATCCAAAAATGGGCATCTGAGATGAATACACACTTCTCAGATGAAGAAATACAAATGACAAATAAATACATGAAAAAATGTTCAACATCATTGGTCATTCAAGAAATGCAAATTAAAATGACACTGGAATTCTGTCTCACGCCAGAAAGGATGGCCGTCATCAAGAAATCAACCAATAATTGGGAAAAAATCCTAGCTGGCTGTCCTTCAGACAAAGGTCTTCTATCTAGAACATACAAAGAATTAAAAAACATGTATCTGTCCAAATTCAAAGACCCAATCCAGAAATGGGCATCTGAGATGAATACACAATTCTCAGACAAAGAAATACAAATGGCAAATAAATACATGAGAAAATGTTCCACATCCTTAGTC
>PVLD010020757.1:0-33074 GCA_004027595.1 Dinomys branickii | reverse complement strand
CGCGGTGCCTCCAGGGCTTCCTGCAAGGGGGCTTGGAGGAGAAAGTGGTCTCTTCTGGTCGCCGAGAGCAGGAGTCAGGGCCCGGATGCTCTGTCCACGCAGGCAGCTAAAGCGGCCTTCACGGAGCATCACGGCCCTTGCCGCGGGGCTCTTCAAAGTACAACCTCCCGCCTCTCCTCCGCCTTTCACATCATCTTACCAACCCCAACCCACCCCCCAATTTCTGTAGGTTGTGTTTGCTCCCGCCAGGGCCAAACTTCAGAAACAAATTTGCATTTTTTAAAAGACATAATTTCTGCCTGAGACGCTGCTTGAACTTGTGTCTCCCGAGTGCTCCAGAACAGGCAAAGCTTTTCTTTTGCAAATGTAAAACAACTCCTTCCAGCTGGAAGACTTTCCCCAGCATTTAAAAGAGGCCTTCTCCGCAGGGTTAGTCCTAGTTCTTTAAGATCCTGAGGCGGCCGGCCCTGCGGGGCGGCCAGCACGTGCCTCTGGGCACCGCCTGCCAGGTTTCCACTGGTCTGCTGCTGTCCAGGCTTGAACTGTGAGTTCCCTGAGCTACGGATAAAGTTTGGTGGAGGAAGCCAAGCTACTTCCAGAAGCACTGGACCGAAAGTTTATAGATAAGTCAGAAGAAACAGGCTGCAAGAAGTTGAAAACTCGAGCAATGGAGAAAACCAAAGCAAAAGAAATCATTTGCCATGTATGTCATACCAAAGACTGAGAGTAATATTCAGCATGAATTTTATTCTTTTTGGTTTTCTGTTTTCTTTACTCCAAACCATACTTTTTTGTTGTTAATTCTAACAAAAATCTGAGTTGAAACTACAACTCAGTTTGAGTTGCAGTTTCATTTTGAATATGCAGGAACAGATTGGCTCTAAATACCTGAGAAAAACGGTAAATTGTTGAATGAGAAGGAATATAAAGTTATTTTAAATCACAGAGAAATTGCTCAGAACTGCCACTGTGCTTTCAAACTGTGCTTTTAAGTTTTAAGGGTTTTTTAGAGTTAAATATGTATCACCAACGACACACAGAATTAAAATCCCGTGACCTGCTTGTTATATATCTACCACTTTGAAAGAAAAGGGACTCTCCAGAAAGGGCGTGCTTTTCCTGGCAAGTTATGAGGGACTAAGCGATAATGTAACATTCCATCTCTAAATATATAGGATTTAAATATTTTTAAACGCATTTCCCCTAAGAAAAATTCAGCAAGTAGAATTTAAATCCAGTACTGTGCTCCACGCAGAATGGGAGCTGCAAAACATGAGAATGTTTAAGTGAGAAATGACCGACGTAGACGTGGTGACTTTCAATGCTGTCAACCTTCCAAAATGTTCCGAGTTGTAGTAACATTAAGATAAAGTTGTGGAACGGGGATCTAAGGTTCCTTGACAGATTCTAGATGTGCTAACTTGGAGAGTTCTCTGTTTAAAGCCAGGAGCTTCTGCCTTTCCAGATTCTGGGGAGAAAGACTCAGGGGCTGGACTGGGCTTTGAAGCAAGACCCACAGAGTTCCGCGAGCGCGGGCTGGCCCATCCGAGCCAGATGGCGGCGCTTTTCACTCCGAATCTTTCAAGACCTTGTAAGGAAGTGGGCGCGGGCTGCGCAGAATTAGCGCCTTCTGATTGGCCATCCTTCTCGTTGATTGACAGATTCCTGGACTCCGCCCCCCGCCGCTTTATTGACGCTAATGAGCAAGTTCTTCCCACCGCTCTCCTGCCTGGAAGTGCTGACAGATCAAGGCAACAAATTTCAATTACAATCCCTAATTTGTGTCCGCAGAGTGTTTTTTACCCATGTTAGTCCTCTCTGGCGCATCAGATCTTGGAGCAGCAGGAGGAGGTGGAGGAGGTGGGAGCGAAGGAGAGTACCAGTGAGAGAGAGAGAGAGAAAGGGAAAGAGGGAGAGGGAGAGCGAGAGAGAGAGACCGAGGGAAGGAAACTTGGCGGTCGGGTCGTCGCCAGTTCCTCGGACCCCGGCACGAGCGAGAAAGAGGAAGCACCAAATTTGCTTTTTGGAAAGGGGACGGATCTCGGAGGCGCTTGAGAACTGTTCTGTTTCGGGGTAGGGCTTTCCAGGAGCGAGCGCGTGCGTTCGCCACGCGAGGGTATATGCGCCAGGGGCGGCGGGCGCCGGGCGGCGGGGATGGCCGAGAAGCGGAGGGGCTCGCCGTGCAGCATGCTCAGCCTCAAGGCGCACGCCTTCTCCGTGGAGGCGCTGATCGGCGCCGAGAAGCAGCAACAGCTTCAAAAGAAGCGGAGAAAGCTGATCGCTGAAGAGGCGGCCGGGACCGCGGACGACGGAGGCTGCTGCCGGGGCGGCGGGGCCGAAAAGGGCTCCTCGGAGGGAGAAGAAGGCTCTGCGCCCCCGCCGCCGGCCAGGAGCTGCGCGGACCAGGAGCGCAGCTGTGGCTCCCGCGGAGCCGCGGGTGAGTCTGTTCCTTTCCGCACAGGAGACCCCCTCCCGGGTCGGGCCCGCAGGACCGCAGGCCCGCCGCGAACCTGAACTTCTGCGAGTCGGAGCGTGCGCGCGCGATGGAGGGAAAGCGGCCCAGGAGAGGCGGCCGCGAGTGCCTCGGCCCTCGGAGTCTCTGGCGCCCGGGCCACGGCCGTGCGGTCACCGCACGCTGCTGCCACCCACTCGGCGCCCCGCGGCCGTTTGTGGAGCCGGGCAGCGCGGACTGCGCTTTCCGCGTTGGCCTCCCTTGGGGTTCCAGCCAATGGGTGCTCCTTTTCCTTTCCCGACTTGCAAAAGCCTAGGGCGGCGGAGGCGGGGGGGGGGGTAGTTAGAAAGAAGGAATTGCCGCCACCCCCCGAAACCGGAACGGATGCCCTAAAGAGTTTGTGCAAACCAGGAAGAGGGAGGCGTACTTGCGAGCGCGGCTTCCCGAGGGTTAGCGGAGCGGTTCGCGTCGGTTCCCCTCGGGCTCCTGGGCCGCCGGCCGTGGCCGCGGGCTGGCTCCGAGCGCTCGCCTGAGTGCCGCGCGGCTGGGTTGAAGCTTGGCCGCGGCGGGGTCTGCAGAGGGGTCCAGAAGATGCTCCAGGCCGGGCTCGAAGCGAGGCGCTCCGGAGTCCTGTTGGGCCCAGGGGCCGGCCGCGGTGGCTGCCTGTGCTTCTGGGCGCGAGCGGTAGCGTGATCGGCACCGGGGAATGCGCTGGGGACCTCGTCGCATTCAAGTCGCAGGGCCCTGTGGCGCCGCGAAGCTATGCGGGGCTCAGACCCCTCGCGGCCCGGCGGGTGGGGCGACGCGGCCTTCGCGGCGCTCCGGAGCCCGGGACTTGGGGGCCCGGCAGGCCTTCCCGGAGCGCCTTGTTCATCGCAGGGGCCCGAAGACGCCAGAGCGTCCCCGCTGTTCTCAGTCCCTGCCCCCAGGCCGGCCGCCTGCCTTTCGTCGGGAGCCCTCACTGGGTCCCCTCTCTGCCTTTTGCTGTCTAGGCAGCTGTGAGGATGGCTTCCTGCAGGGCGCTTCCCCGCTGGAGTCCCCCGGAGGCTCCCCGAAGGGATCCCCGGCGACAGCCTTGGCCCGGCCCGGGACCCCGATGCCCTCGCCGCAGGCGCCGAGGGTAGATCTGCAAGGAGCAGAGCTCTGGAAGCGCTTCCATGAGATCGGCACTGAGATGATCATCACCAAGGCGGGCAGGTAAGGGGCGAGTTCGCACAGGATCCCCCGCGGGCCGGCTCTGGCCTCTCCCACCCTGGAGGGTTTGGGAGAAGGCTTCTCTGCGTGGGAAACACTTTCTAACAGACGCACATAGCCCTGATGGTGCCTCACTTCTAGGCTGGCTTTGCCTCAGTGGGCCGTGGTGCAGTGGGTGATGAGGCCGCCTTGTTGATCTGGGAGAGTCGCTGATGCTACCGCTCTCAAGGCTGATGTTGGAAGTAGAAAGTAGTTTTGGATTCGATGTCATATTTACGTTATTTAGGCTCTAGTTATCCATTCTGGAGCCAGAGAACATAACCCGCCTTTTCTTTTTTTCTTTTAAAAAATAATTTACTCCACAGCGAACTATAATTTACTCTTTCAGATTTAAACTTCCAGGTTGATTCTTTTATCAGAACATTTCCTGCCACTATAAGAACATGATATATTGTATTCTTCTGAACTTAGACTAGGATGAAAACTCACTATAATCCTTCATAATATGTTTAATTATATATAGCTGTAAGACTAATTATCATGATTTCTAAAAATCCTGTTTGTAGATCCAGTTAAATATTTTTCCAGATGAAATTCCAGGCAGGACATTAACTTAAATTTGAATAAGAACGCTAAATATAAACGTAAGGAGTTATCTTTTTTTAAGGCATGAAATTTGCACAACCGGTTCGTAAAATAAATAGATCTGTTGGTAGATCATAGTAACTAGAGGTAGCCGCAGAGACATTTATACTCTAAGTTTTTCAGGTCATTTAGTGCAATAAAATCTATGAATAATATCCTTAGAAACTTTAAACAGAACACACGACTCCTTCAGGAAGTACACATGGCAAAGACCTGGGTAGCATAAAAGTATCCAAACTTATTAGAAATTACAAAAACATATTTTATTGAATCCATATGCTGCCTTCTGCATTGTCACGGAGCTTTTATTAATGATCTAAATTTGGTTTTCAACAACACAAAGCAACAGTCTTCTTATAAAGGATGCAGTTAAAGACCTTTACTCTTTATCTTACAGGTGCACCGAAATAGGACTAAACAGCCAGCGCCATATTAAAACGGTTCGCATGCTTAGTTAGGAATAATGGACTTTCCGTCCTCTGGAAGTGGTCTTTAATAGCATTACTGTTGTAGAAAAAAAAAATTGGTAAATAACAGTACTAAAGGTTGTGCTATAAAGTTAAATTAGCAAACATTAGATTAACTGGCACAGTCCTAGACATAAATCAAAGGTGAAATTTTTTAAAGAACAAACATCTGCATTTGTTTTTTTATACATGATGACTCACTGTTAATGTTTCTTGCTGCTGTGCCCCTTTTAAACGATAGCTGCGTCTACCTTAGCATTTCCTTTGCTGTGTATCTCAGAAGCTACGTGAAATGGAGATATTCATTGCTTTCGTTAGCAAATATTTGAGGAAGTGTGATTGAGGAAGAAACCATTTTTGAAGTCTGATGGAGAAAGGAATAATTTGGCAAACACATTGTGTTTAGTTTCTGCATTCAATAAAGAAGTTTTACTATACCTTTCAAATTTGGAGCCACTTTTTGCACTTCACCTTTACCGTGCTGCAGACAGGAAGTCCTGTTCCAATAAAGAGCACATTGTTTGGTTATAACATGGCACGTTGGCTCCTTGTGGATTTTTATAACGCTCTTAAAATTTCATATTATATTTTATCACTTTTAGAAATTTGAAATTTCTATTTCTACCACTTATTCTATTCTATTATGTGTATTATTGAATGTAAATATATGTATTGATTTTATCTAAAAAGTAAAATGCGTCTTTAGTCCCAGTACTCCCTCAATAGACAATTCTCTCATGTTTTGCTACACTGACAATTCAATAAACCTGGACCAAATGTACACAGGGTACAACAAATTACTTTTTTAAAGCTCGTTTTGGATATTTTCTATGTTCTAACACTTTGCCAAAGTTAATGCTATAAGTTCGGTCATATTAAAATATAGATTAGAGAGGTTTATTCATTTTCCGTTCTTATCAGAATCAAAAGCAAAACCCAAATCCTCTGTCTCCTCTCTTTCATAAATAGGCGCATGTTTCCTGCAATGAGAGTGAAGATCTCTGGATTAGATCCTCACCAACAGTACTACATTGCCATGGACATTGTACCAGTGGACAATAAAAGATACAGGTACAGGGATTGGATACAGGACTTCAGAAAGCACTAGGGTTTTGCCAAGTATACCCATTTCATTTGTGACTGCTGTGATCTTTGTTTGCAGAAGCCTGTAGGATTTCCAGATCCATAATCCGGTGCCCATGGGTCCTAGCACCCAGATAGTGCTTTCTCCTGCAGTAAAATGTGGAAACGGAATTCTGTTTGGATTTTAATAGAAACAGAAATGTCTTGATCATTGGGTACTTGTATCTTTCATATAGATGCACATTTGAATTAGATTTTCAGAGGATTTATTATGCAGTTTGTATATACACATTATGGTAAATGAAATGCTTTGTTTTCTTTCTGAATTTTTGGATCTGCATATTAACTTCATCTTGTTACATTCAAAATCATAAAGGCTTGTGGACATTTTCCCTTTGAGACAATTATTTAAAGTTTTCTATAAGTAAGATAAATAAAATCTCACAATTCATTGTGATATAAGACATTTCCAAACTGGTAATGCTTTGTTCACTTTTGGTTGTTTTTGGTGGGTAGAGAGCAATTATTGTTTAAAGTCTTCATTGTATTTGATTTTAAAAGAGAATATATTTACCCCCATATCAAGTAACCTGTGAAAAGTTACATATTCTTCAGTTTCAAGCCAACCTTACGATTTCTCTTTGGGAGGAAGGCAAATCAAACATTTTCAGTGACAATGTTTATTTTTCTGAAGAATTTAAAAAAGTAGCATTTTATAAAAAAATAAATACTAACATTTTACAAAAAAAGTTTTGAATGTCGGGAGATCACAAGATGTATGCTGTTTTAAATTTTCTCATGTTTTTAAGATAGCATCTAATAGTTTTTAAATGAACTCAAATTGGAATTTTAGCACTTTGAAATTTAGAGTGTTTGCAAAACAAGTGTATATGTCAAAGTAGACAGATTTTAATTTGAACAAGAGCATGAACTGCTATAAAATGAATGATAGAAGGGAAGTTTTATTTCTATTTTTGTGTACAACTTTTATTACTTAAATCATATGGACATTTTGGTAATATTATGTACTGCATAACAGAATTTAGAAGACATAGACACTTAAATTTCATTCTTGAAATACATTTTATTTAAAAGCCCATATTCCAATTTGAGTTTTGTGCTGAGGAAGATCATGAGCTTAGAAATTATCATTTTCTTCCATTTGTATCCTATTTCTTCCTCCAAAACTCTTCCATATATTTTTGATATTTTGTTTTACTTAACTGATTTTTATTTACTCTTACAGAAAGCAAGGCAACTTCTCAAACTAGAACTAAAATGGTAGACTTTAAAAGATCAAACTGTTAAACATAAATTTGCTTTCATTTTAATTGCTTAGTAAAAAGAAATTTATTTTTAGTGCTGGTATTTAGAATGTTTTACAAAGAATGTGTAACGCATACCATATATTTGCTAGTGCATGTGGAGTTTGAACTAGTTAGTGTGCATAATTTTGTAAGATTTTGCTAGAGCATATAGCTGTTTGGCAGCAACCCAATTCATAGCTATAGTGAAGTTTTTTTCTTAAATTTCTAAAATTTTCATTTTATTTTCCAACTTTTTCAGCAGCTTTATAAAAAAATTTGCCTTATTTTCTGATGTCAGGGTGTTATTTAGTTGAGGTAAAAATGATTAGTAGAATGTAAAATTAGTAATCACAAGATCCCACAGTTAGGAATTTATTTATTAAAATTACACCGTACCATTTGAAGGAAAGTTTTTAAAGATTACTCTTAATTTTGTGCTTATGTATTTTCCCCCCAAGGAAAGAAATTACTGTAAAGAATAGAAGCATATAAAAAAAGGGTATCAAAATCAAAAGAGAATGAAATGTGTGACCCTCAATGAAACAAAGAACCACACCAATGATGTCATGAAAATATTTTATGCTGTTTTATTTTTTAAAAAACTTTTATTAGCATACTTTTATGTTACATAATAAGTACATTTAGTGTGAATTGGCACACACACATACACTTCACATCTGCATCCCTTAACTTCCTCTTCTCCTCTCTACCTTCCTATCTCCTCTTTTAAAAAGAAATTTGCATATTATACGTATAGAATTTTCTGACACAAGTTGCGAACCAATTATCAATAGGTTGATATATTTTAATACACATGGAACAAAAATATCTAAGACCGTCATTTTATTTTATATTCTTTTCTTTATTCATACTCTAGTTTTTAGCTTTAAATCAGCTTATTTTAAAGTAACAGTAAATGATAGTTTGATTGTAGGATTACACTTCGAGATTTAATTCCTGAGATATTATCTGTCAATGTATTGTTCTTGTTGAATCAACATATTTGCACATATGTATAAACAAGAATATTCTGTCTCTAATTAGAAAAGTAATATTAGGTCATTATTTTCAAAGTGTGATTTGTATCTTGATTAGTAGTATTTGAAAACTATTTGATATAAAAATATAGGAAATGAATAGAGGCCTATATTTTATAATTATTTAAAAATTTTATGTTAAAGTGAATATCTCATCCTCACCTTATAATGTTGTAGCATTAGAAAGATACAATTCTCAATGATAACAGGTAAAACTTTTTTCTATCAAAATAAGGCAATTTCGTCTTGCCTTTCTATGGTCTGTCTCATCAGCCTGGATGTAATCTAAAATGCAAAGTGATTCTTAAGGAGGTGGGATATTTTAAGATATAACTTTCAAGTATTTTGAGACTCCTTTAAAGGTGAGTTTGGCAACTTCATGTCCACTGAATATTCAGGTGAAAAATATCAGACTATAGTGTGTCTAATTGACTAAACTGTTTGTTAGAATTAAGATACAGCATTTACTCTTGTGGCTGTGCTCCTATTTTTCACTGAGCCCTTTCACACTCTACTTAACTCTGAGTTGTCAGTAGAGCCTCCACTACTTCAGAAAGCTTTTGGAAACTGCTTGGAGACTTATCTGGGGGGTAAGGAAGAAATCAACTTTCTTTAGGCTGTAAAAAGAGAGTACATTTGCTCTTGATTCGGCTGAAGTGGAAATACCAAGCAACAAATAGCTCAGCTCCTGAAGGCCTTGTCATTACCTTCTAGGTATGTTTACCACAGCTCTAAATGGATGGTGGCCGGCAATGCTGATTCTCCTGTGCCACCCCGGGTGTATATTCATCCAGACTCGCCTGCTTCTGGGGAGACTTGGATGAGACAAGTGATCAGCTTTGACAAGCTGAAGCTCACCAACAATGAACTGGATGACCAAGGCCATGTGAGTAGATGGCCGCCACTGATGTCACAACCATATCTATGCTATGTCTGACTGAAGGGAATGGACACTTCTCAATGCTCCCTTTCCTTGTCGATCAGCGTGTGCATAATCTGTGCAAAATAAAGATATTGGTGTCAGAGACTATGCTTATGGCTGAAGTATACTATGAGGCATTGAGTACATATTGGGGGCTGGGGATATAGCTCAGTGGAATAAGCGCCTGCTTGGCAAGCGCGAGGTCCTGAGTTTGATCCCTGGTACTGCAAAAAAAAAAAAAAAAAAGAAAGAAAGAAAAAAAACACTGCATATTGTGTTTGTACTGCAATGAAAAGAAAGCCAAACTAGAGACTTTTCTTTAGCCAAAACACTTGTGTGAAATGTCATGAAGTGCTAATGATTATACTTCAAATATGAATATTACTTGGAATTTGGCTATGCAGGGATAATGATTCTTTCTATCCCCGCGCATCACACTTTCTTAGTGGGGGCTCATTGCTTTTCAGAGTCAGTCCAGGCTTATACCGTTCGTGTGTTCCATCTGCAAGTGCCCAGATGCTTTCAAAGGAAATCTGATGTGTCAAAATATGTTACAGTTATTATTTTTATTCTTAAAACTATTGAAGCATTATATGTAAGTCAGAAGTCAGCCATTCCAATAATACAGTCATTTTTAACACCTTATTAATTTTTGTGCTGTATTGTTCTTAGGGCAGCTTTCTACCTTAGTATATTAGTAAATTAGTAACTCTGGATGCCTGCTGATTTCTAATAGGGTTCTGTTATTTGAGAGAATTTTGACTGAAGCAGAACTGAAGTGCCTTTTGAAGAATATATCATACGTAAAAGGAAAACCAACTAGCTCATTTCTCAAAGTGGAAACATAAAGAAAGTATATTTACAAGCAAATCTTGTAAAACAGAAACACAAACTATCATAAACTGGTAAGACAGTGATAACAGGATGTGATGTGCAAGTTGCTAGCTAGTGCATAAGCACTTCACTTTCATGAAGACCTTGGAGTACTAATTTCATAGTGGTACAAATACAGTGTCAGATTTTTAAGACACATTTCATAAATCCTCACATTGGCAGTGTTTTTGTTTTTTGTTGCCTCTGATAATTTAAAACATGATCGGAAAAATAGACTTTATAAATCCAGTTTCATGCCCTCTATTAGTATATTACTTCATTTCCTTCCTTTTTATTTTGTACCTTTGTTTTCACAAGTTAACACAGTTTGTAAGAGTTGTTTTCCCTTGATTACAGTGAGAGAACTTTAGTTTTTTCTGTCTCATTGAGGGAACTGACTGCGAGTGCTGAAAGCCATGTGGAGTTTTTTCTTTTAAATAGGAAAATAAAAATTCCTATAGTCTAAATACCATTTTTCTTACTTGTTTTCAAAATATAAAAAAATGTAAAGTACACTACACTTTTCTGAGTCCTACAGTTTAAAAATATCTCTTTACAGAGATAATTGCACCTAAAATCTATATACTATCAGTCATGAAGTACAAAAATTTTGATAATTTAAATCAGTATAATAATTTCACCATTCTTTCAGTTCAAATGAATAAAATTTTTGTGTCTGGTAGTTTCTAATATCAAACATATATAAAGTTAGATACAGATTTAGCAGTTTATCTACCTATATGATTTTAACTTTATAATTTTACTGGACTTTATTTAAAATAGCATTCTTTTAAAAATGGGACATGTACATATGGTTATATGTATAGGTATATATATGTTGAGGATACACATGTATGTAATATATATTATACTCATATAAAATATATATTACACATACCATCTATAATATATGTTATATATATCATATATACATTATAAAGTGGTACCTTAGTTTATGAACTTAATTCTCTCCATGATTTTGGTCACAAACTGAATTGGACAGGAGCCAAATCAAATTCAATGGTTAGGCTCAATATTGACTTTATGGGGAAATTTGATTCAGCCCTCGACTTGGTTTGTGACCATAATCATGGAGATATTTAAATATATGTATATATTCATGATAGATGAGTTTGATTTAAATAGTTGGTCTATGTACTTCTGGGGGAAGCAGACCAGTCCAACATTCAAAGGGCAGGCAGGCAAGTTAGAGACTTAGGATAAGCTGATAGTGTAACTTGAATCTGAGGGCAGTCTGCACTCAGAATTTTCACTTCTCCTGGTGACCTCTGGCTGTTTACGCACAAGGTCCTCAGTTAACTGGATGAGGGCAGACCACATTGTGGAACGTAATCAGCTTTACTCTGAGCTTAATGGTTTAAATAGTATCTCCCCTAAGAAACACTTTCACAGCAACATCTAGACTGACGTTTGACCAAATATCTGGATACTGTAGCCCAGCCAAATTGACATAAAGTTAGCTATCATATAGCATCTTTTACAACATAAAATACAGATTACAAGTTGAAATTCACTTCCTTAAAGTATTTCATTATTAGGAAACTAAAACATGGCAAGGAAAAATGTATCATCTATGGGTGAAGTTTTTCTTTCAATATGATGGCAGGTTGTACTACTTTAAAATTAACATCTATGGAGAGTAGGGAGAGGACTGTTTCAATGCAATTTGGAAGCAAGGCAATTGCTTTTGCAAACACTTAAAATATATGCACTTATCAGTCGATATCAGAGGAGAAATACGGAGGGAAAGTGCTATTTTTAGCATATGTGCGGCCAAAGCAAGCACTAAAGTGCTCTTTTTTATTCATTCAAATAACATATTTTTTGAAACTTTGTAAGGTGTGGTAAAAGAGACAAAGACATAGGATATGCTTTCGATGAGTTTGTAGCCTAGATGGAGAGAGAAGGAAACGTGTGTGAAGATTATCATCCTGCCGAGTCACAGAGGCAGAGATGCCACCTGACTGTATTTACTCAGTTTCATGACTGCAGAGGAGCCTAGATTAGAAATTAAGAATTTGTAATTCTACTGTTGTTCTTGCTTCAGGGGCTAAAAAAGACAGTAATACCATCATGGTGGGAATTTCTAACTTCACCACCCTTTTCCTCGCACAGAGACCTCTCAGGGACTTATCCCTCTCCCCTTCCCCATCACTGTTCCATTGAAAAGAAAGTTACCATAATCTTGAGTAAATGTGTAGACTCAAATGAGAAGTGATCCTCTAAGTCTTTCTCTTTTTCTTTCTTTCTTTTTGTCTTTCAGTCCCAAGTTTTACTTTGCTAAAGATATGCAAGCATTTAACATTATGACTTGAGAACTCCTTGTAGATTTGGAACTTTTACTAATTTAACACAAAGTGATTGCAGGAATCAACTCAGCCTAGGACCACAGGATAGGAGGTGATGCGCTTCTGTGGTTTTTCCCGAAGTGACTTTTCCACTTCCCCAGTACCAGTAGTATTTAGAGAGGAATACTGATGAGAATCCAGAGTAGAAATGTCCCTCAATGACTAATCTTTGAATTTTCTGAAGACTTTATAATAAGGATCCTAAGGGAATCTGTAGCTGGCTTTATGCTGACTTTTATGCAAACCAAGATTGGTTCTTGGACTACCCAGGTGCAGATGGTGGGGTAGTTTCTCCTCACATGAATGTTTGCTGTGCACCTGGAATTTGCCAAGGAAAGAAAAACATGTAGATTATAATTTCTCTGAAAAATTAAAAGGCAGGCAATGATGGGCCTTAAACTTCCCAGTGCTGGGATGCTTTGGAAGGGAGCACATTAGTCAGGGACCTGTAGGTGAGAGAACTAGAGGAGAACAAGAGAATACAATACCCTCATATGCTCCTTGCTTCTCCTTCAGAACTGTATAGGTGGGGAAGCAAGGTTACAGGGGCGGTTACCAAGGTTTCCCCGGTGGGAAAAATTTGCAGTGGCTAACAGGTAAGACACGTTTGTGATCCTGGGCAGGTCCACACTTAGAGATTTAGTTTTCTCATGGGCTATATTAAAATCAGAGAACTTTGAGTGAACTAATGAACTTGAATGATAAGGAATGCTTCCTATATAGCATCACATATAAAACAAAATAAGACTATCTTGTGATAGAGCTTGTGATTTGTTGTTATAGCATTGACCTCTACCCTTTAAAGTGAGTTGATGCCCCAAATCACCAAAAATACAGCAAGCCGGTTTTATTTATTTTATTATCTATTCTTCCTGATCTTTTGCTCTGCTTGTTCCGGCATGGGAATTTAAGTCATCTGGAAAATTTCTAGTTAGCAAGGAGTTTCCCTACCGAGCTGTTCTGTAAGACTAGATGCAGCTGCTTGTCTCTCAAATCTCCATCACTTTCAACCCACCAGATCCAAAATAAAAATGATTATGTTTCTTTTGACTCAAATCTAGTCTTTAAATTAGAAACACATGTATTAGACTCTGCAAGGGAAAGTACACCATTTATGGACATAGGTCTCTGTTAGGGGGTAATGTCATTAACACTTCCATCTAAATAGAAATAGAGAACGTAGAACATGCACAGCAGATACAATTATTTGAGTTTTGGTGGTGAACATTATTATTGTGGTGCTCTTTTATATAAGGCCAGTGGTTTTCCTATTTGGGCTTGTTCTAGTAAATAAGAAAATATTATTCACTATGGTAAGAATGATGGTTCTTTCAAAAATTGAATTGTGCTGTCTTACAAAGAACAAGTGGCACTTGTTTGGCATGCCATAAAAATCTCCAGGGATACACTAAGTTTCTATAGAAATGTTGAAAATATATTATTTGGCTTGAATAATGTTCAAATTACTATTGACATTTTTTCCTTAACATGCAAACACAGGCGCATAGCAGTGATTTCTGTACCCTATTCCAAAATAGCACAACTAAAGTCATTTTTTAAACTGTGGAATGATGTAAACAAATAAAATCAAATGCTATATATCTATATGGAGAAATCTCCATGAGAGAATAGGTTCTTCATAAAGCAAGAACCTTTTCTGCGTTGACTGATAGACAGAAAACCCAAGTAAATTTTTGTTCTTTCATTTTAAATCTGTTCATTCTAATCTTCTGAAATCAGTACACACTTATTTTTGTTGGTGGATGTGATGTAAATAGGTTTTCTTTAATTGTTCTTATACTCTGGGATTTGCTTCTGAAACTTATGCTAATTTTCTGTGGGAGTTTATAAATTCTGTTTTCTTATCACTAACATTTTGTTTATTAGCTTGGAGAAAAGCAGAAGAATTTTCCCTCAAATTCTACTCCCAGACTATCAATTGTGTTTCAAGTTCCAAAAGAGATTAATTAGGAAATAAAGAGGGAGAAAAAAAAAACAGTTAAAATGAACAGAATTTATAAAATTTGTCATTTGCTATTTCATGTCCACATTTACAAGAATGATAAAGTATAGTTATTATTATCATAGAAATTCTAAGAAAGGACTAGAACAATTTATATCATAAACTTTCAGCTGGTGACTGAGACATCACCTGGGGCTTACTAAGAGATTATCCTGCCTCTGCAGGCTGAAAACCGTCATTGTATTTATTTAGCTGGGCCCAGCCCAGTGAGGACCTCTGTCTGCAACATAAATTTATAATGAGTACATGTAAACATGGCTGTCAGAAAACAAGGCCTGGTCTAAAGCAGCCAGTTTCCAAATCCAGCAGTGAAGATTCAGAAGTTTTGTTTCTTCAGACCATAACTGCTTCATTTTTAAATTAGGGGACTAATGTCAGTATTTTCAGATTTAGAATCATCACACAGAACACTGCGTATTAAACAGGGAAGAAGCACACCCCTACATGGAGGGCAAGGAACAGACCCCCAGTTTCCCTCTCTTAATCTCCTCCCTTAACTTAGTTCTGAGAAAAATACTAACCAGAAGATACCTTTCAATTCTGTTGAGGTAGTGGGGCTTCTAAGGATATAAACTTAGATTATCAGTATATCTTTTAAAATGAAGATTTGTAGCCATAACCAGTTGGGAATTGCATACTGAAGAAATGACAAAAAAATTCATATACACTGAAAATATATTTAGGATATGGTGATAGAATCATTAGAATTAAGTGTTGCTCTGTGTTTTTCAAAATTTTGACCTGATTTTATAGCAAGAAATGCCTCTTACATATACACATACGTGCAGGTCACAGAAAATGTTTTCCAAAACAGTACTTCTTATTATCCTTACTATAGGTACCACACTCCATTTCCTACTTTATTTTAATAATTTTATTTATTTAAAAAATTTCAAGTTACAACCCTTTGGACTGATTAGAGGAGCCACTAATGGATCACTGAAATTCTGCCCTCCTTGGACACCTGGAAACACAATTTCCAGAGGTGTCAGATTCAGGCATGTGTCCAGAGGTGACCGTGAAGACTGTTGTCCCCTCTTGCTTTTTCTCATCTTTGTGCTTCTCCCAAAAAGCCTGCCTGGTCAGCAGGATCACAGCAAAATTATTAGATCTGCTGTCCAGTCATTTCTTCCTTCCACTGATAGAAAGAAAACTTCAGGGTAAACAAAACAAAACAAAACAAAAACTCTGACTATAGCACTAGTTACTACCCGAAGGTAAAGGCATCCTTTTGGGGCAATGAGCTCACTCTCCAGGTACAAGCCCTTAGGTTGACCAGGGCTCTGAATTCGGCTTATCAAACTGCCCACATCTTGACCGGCATGAGGCAGGTCACCCATTGTGTTTCCCCATGACTTTCATTTAAATGTTTCCCTTCTAAATTCATAACAGGCAAAAACCTGAATTCCAGTTTTATAGCTCAGGAAAGATAGGAATTTTTAGCTAGAATCATTTATTGATACCTGAATGTAGAGTTCAAAAGCAAATAGAAAGCCCCACTGGACGAGGCTCACCCTTGGGGACATAAAATATCTAAAGCAGAAGAGAAAGTTCACCTGGAATTCCATCATCCAGAGAGGATCACACTGCTCATATCTTTGGATGGGACATCACTCTTTTAATGTAGTTGTGGTAAATTCATAAAAAATTTGGGTCCTGTTTTTATCACTTTAATATTAAAACTTTCCTAAACAGTATTAGTAACAACTGAATAGTACTGGATTCCATGATGTGGGTTTTCATTCACCTAACTACTCATATTGGGCATGCATGTGATTTCTGTATCTTCCATTATTCCATGTACGTCTCTGCATGTAAAAACCTTTCCTGAGTTCGGAATAGTTCCTTAAGATAAATTCTCAATGAAATAATTGGGTAGGAAGCAGTTAGCCATGTTACACAGTACTTGGCAGAGTCTATGAGGGCCAGTGTTTCTGTTCTCTGGAGTCTTAGCTTTTAATAAGCATTACTGTGAGCAGCAAGTTTGGGCTCTTCGGGTAGAGAGGAGACTGTGAGCCACACACCAAGCCAATCCTAGGCATCCTTAAAATTCCCTTTGCTCTTGAGTAAATGTGTAGTCAGTGACGAAGGAATCATTTCCACTTAAAAACTATCTTGAGTGCAGATACTTATATTTAGAAGTAGGTTTGATGTTATTTAATAATTTTAGTGTCATTTTTACTTTTACTAGTTTGGACTCAGTTTCATCTGACTCACTATAAATAAAATTATATGAATTTATTCTTATATTTTAAGCAGTAGAAAAGCTTGATGTTGGGTTCCCATGGTTGTACCCAGGGTTTCACTTGAGTAAAAAAAAAAATTTATATTTTTCTATACTTTTTACAAATAACTTCCTTATTCTTGACATATTTTGTTAAATTAGCACTTTTGCATCCCTAGAAATGTTAATTCCCAGGAGCAAAAATTTATTTTACATATTAAATATTTAGTCATAGTACCAAGAATGAGCAGAGGTTCCTGATTAAGTACATGTTTTTTCCCTCAAAACAGATTATTCTTCATTCCATGCACAAATACCAGCCACGAGTGCATGTCATCCGCAAAGACTGTGGCGATGATCTTTCTCCCATCAAGCCTGTCCCATCTGGGGAGGGTGTGAAGGCATTCTCCTTTCCAGAAACTGTCTTCACAACGGTCACTGCTTACCAGAATCAGCAGGTATTGTTCTCAGTTTCTTTTTTAGACTTTTTTATGGGTGAATAGAAAAGTAGCTATTCTCATTGCTGTATGAACATGTCGTGACTTATACAGTGTTTGGCACATACGAAATTCAAGGTGTGCACGGGTGTTTGTGAATATATGAAAGAACAACGCTTAACCATAACTCTCCCAGTAAGGACACTCTACTAAGAACCTCTTCAGACAAAAGGAGACAGACACATAAAATATGAAAATGCAAGTGCATCATAAGACTTGGGATTGACTGTAAAGCGAGCCCATGAAACTATTTCAGAATTATTTTTATTGGACAGTCAGTTTTATGTTCCAAAAAGGTATTTTCATTTCAAGCCACACTTTCACTGAGATACACAGTAGTGTGTACTTTATAATCTAAGAGACTAGCAATTATGCAGTAATTATTTCATAAAGTTGGGAATAATTTGAGTGACTTTTCCTATATGAATAAATATTTTTTTTAAGTCTGTCTGTACTCAAGTCAGATAAGTATAGAACAGAATACAATTTTAGGCAATTTTCATAAGAAATAACTGTGTAGTAGAGGCTAATATGGTATGTGGTACACCTTTTTTAAGTTTCAGTGGTAAGTTGAATTGTTTCAGGCCTCCATTTCTGTTTGCCTTTACATACATCTCTGTTAAAAATGTAAGGCTTTTTCCTTTCTTTGCTGTGCTGTCTGCTATGTTGAAGCTTTTAGGAGATGTGGGCCCTCCCGTGTGCTCTCCTTTTGGACGGAGAGGCTCAGCACTCTCCTTTGTGTGGAGACACCAGTACCACAGCGGAAGCTGGCCTGTGTCCTACAGTCACTCTGCTACTCTGTTACAGGCTTATAGGAAGTGTCGTGGACTGTTACTTTTAGAAGGTCTAGAGACAATTGAGATGATATTCTTAAAATGTCTGTGTGGTAGAACATGAAATTGGTCTTAGGGAAAAATAGTGTCTGAGGTGAAAATAGCAGGGGTTTCAGTATGATTTTAACAGCCCTAGTTCATTGTGTTTCTTGCACACTCCAATTTGCAGTGCTCGCTACCTATTTTCTTTCTTCTTCGTACATCTCTGTGATGTATGAAGTGTCATGCAGTGGGCTGCTGGCTCAGGTTGGGGCTCACACCACTTAGCAAACACTGATGAGTCAATTAAGAGAGTAGAAAAATTAGGAGGGAAAGTGATAATGATAAAATGCAATAATATTCACTTTTTAATTTCCCAGCAATCATTCTAAAGGATTTATGGAAAACTGATAAGCAGACTCACCCAGTTGTTAACAATTAGGGTGCCACAGCCTAGGTTTCTAAGCCATTTCTACTCCTCTTATCTTAGAGAGGTTACTTTTAAAGCCTTATGTTAAAGGAAAAACACACATTTGGAGTAATATGTACACATAAGCTTCTGTGATAATTAAATGAGCAGTGTGCTTAAAACTTGGTACAGCAGTCTGCATTTAATAAATGTGGCCATGTTAGTAATAAAAATAATGGTAATAGTAATTATTATATGTTTCTATTTAGATAGGCACAATTACATAAATCTATACTCTCAACAATAATATTTTAAATATTTGAATTATTCAGCATTACCTCAGCACTATTGAAGGGAACAGAGAACAGAGTTATAATCTGTAAAGACAGAATTTTTCTGCAATGATAAAATGGCAGACATGGTGAAGTAATTATCAAACCCTTTCATTATGTCCTTTATCATGTAGTTTTGTCCACATACCAAGATGATATTGTATGGAACACATGTGTGTTAAGTACTGTACTACTGTCTGGGGGACGGCTGAAAGCATGTGCAGGCAGTATAGGGAAACTGCAAAGGCTCTTGGTGCCTTAGGGTTAGCGAGAAAATTTCATCCTTAGTCAAGATGGTGCAATTAGAAATATATTCACTAATTGTGTGATGTCATTAAGCCAAGACATTTAAAAAGCAAAGCATACTACACCTCTGAGAAAACAGACTGTACATTCCTCCAGGAAAAGCAGAGATCTGGTAAGAAACAGATGAGATTTCACTTATTAATGTCAAGTTCAGGATGATTTTTAAAAGAAGATGATTAAAACGTTTGCGAATACTGCCCTCCGTCCAAATCTTGAGATCTTACTGGGCAAGATGCTAGTGATGAGTCAGCAAATTGGAACGCTAGTTAAAATTAAAATGTCATTTATTCCTGCTGTATATGTATAAATAACATTTAATCCCCTTAGGACCTCCAAAAGTGGTTATCTCTGGTGCGATACTCACTGTAGTGCTGTGACAACATTAGGACTACACAGATAAAAGATGAAAGAATAAAATTTTCAGATGAAAAGCATGGAGATGAAAGGCAAAACGGAAAAATGCAAAGGCAGAAAATCAGAGGAGCGTGGACAGTCCCTAAATCTGAGGAAGAGAAGATTGCGTAGGCGCTCACAACTTAAGCACAGAAACAGCTACAGAGTCCATGTAGCTGGCTGTGGCTTGTTTCCCATCACCTCTATCTGCAAGAGAAACAGGGTGAAAGCACAGTAGCAGAGTTAAAGGGGCGGCTTCGTTTTCAGTAGGGTTGTTAGGTGTAGGACAAACATTGACAGATAATGTAGATTTTCCTTCCCTAGAAGTATTAAAAGCAAACAAAACTTTTGTATATTATGAGATCTGAGCACAATGGGACACACCTGTAATCTCAGCTCTCAGGGAGGCTGGGAGGTTTAGAAGTTTGAGTCTGGCCTATGCAAGCATTTCAGAAAGAAAGAGAGAGGAGGGAGGGAGGGAGGAAGAGAGAAAGAGAAAGAAAAGGAAGGAAGGAAGGAAGGAAGGAAGGAAGGAAGGAAGGAAGGAAGGAAGGAAGGAAGGAAGGGAGGGAGGGAGGAAGAAAGAAAGAAAGAAAGAAAGAAAGAAAGAAAGAAAGAAAGAAAGAAAGAAAGAAAGGAAGGAAGAAGGGAAGAGAGAGAGGCTGGAGATGTAGCTCAGTGGTAAAGCACCCTTGGCTGGTTTCTCTTCTATATTGCTAAAAAGAAGATATATATCTTTTTATACCAGATGAGCATTCTGGATGGTTTTTGAAATTTTTTTTTTTTTTTTTTTGCGGTACTGGGGATCGAACTCAGGACCCTGCGCTTGCTAGGCAGGCGCTTATTCCACTGAGCTATATCCCCAGCCCCTGAAATTTTCTTTTATAGCAGCTAGGATATTAAAATATGTGAGAAATGGAAAGACAACCCCAATAGTGTCTTCTATCAATTAATTTTTGATTCATTTGTAGCTGTGTGCTAATTTCTGTTCTTTAAAATACTATTTAATCTTTTATATAAGAGGCACCTTTCTTCCTACTCTGCAGATTACTCGCCTCAAGATAGACAGAAATCCATTTGCCAAAGGCTTCAGAGACTCTGGAAGAAACAGGTGAGTCCTAATGAAAAACCTGGTTGGGGTAAATGGATTTGATATTTTATTGTGAATTTCCCTTATGAGCTACATAGTTAAATTTACTGACATTGTGTGGAAATCATTCCTGATGAGAATTTAAATTGGCTAATACTGTTGTTCCTCTGAAGTGAGTTGTTTCTGGAGTGTAATGGTGTGGCCACAAGGTGAACTGTCACATGTGCTGCTGGGGTGAAGATGGACGACACTCAGGGTCTGTTGCACACTGTTTCTGAGACAGCCTTGAAGAAGCCTGCCCCCACATGTCCAGGGGCCTCAGTATTTCAAGTAAATGTCTTCTCTGCCTCTGCTATTGGTTTAGAATTCCCTTAGTGATGACACAACTGTCCATTGATTCTTTCTGGAGAGTCTGATAGGGTCTCTGGTTAACTCAGATTTCCAACTGGAATATGAAACTACTTCCTGTTGCCAAAAGAGCTGATGTTCTTTAGTTTCCAAGTTTGTCTTGGCTCTGATGACAGTCATATACTTGTTTATTTTTTCTGTGTTGTGTTTTATGGTGTTTGTACTAAGTGAGAGAGCTACAATAATGAATTCTATGCTATTACTCTTATCAAAAAGCAGATCATCTAGTATGTATGCCAACAGCTTTAAAATTGATTGATATGATTCTATTCCACTACAGTTTAGTGAAACATTTTCTAAAATAACTGTTAGTAATAGGATGTAATAATAGACTAATGTTCTCCAAATGCCTTTTCTGGGTAAGGCTTTGGCTTCAGTGTTTTTAAAAGCATCTTGTTTTTAAAAAGAATTATTTGAAAAATTGTATTACTTTATTTCCCAGATTATTCTAATTCTCATTGAAAACTCAGCATTAATTAAATCTGTAATAAATCAAAATCTCCACTGTTTTAGAGGCACTGTCCCTTGAAATTTTAGTTTATTTCTTTTTAAGCAGAAAAATAATTTGTTAATACTCAGGTACTCCAGTAGGGCAAACTCAAGCTTTGAATTTACACCAGGAACTATGTCCAAGGTATTGCCCCAGCAAAGACCTCACTGGAAGCTCACTGCTTCTAACCTGTCAGTTCATTTCTGAAGCAGTACATTAAAGAAACACTGTTAAAATATAGAGAATAACAGTGAATGAATCTTCTACAAGTGAGATGATAGATGTACATGACAGGTTTTCAGGAAGAAGTTTCAATATGACAGCACAGTGAAAGGACATTTGATTATTTAAATGTGGCTAGAAAAGAAATTAATAGCATTAGTGAAAAGAAATTGCTAAGTCTACATGGTGTAGCAAAGTCAGAATGGTAGATTTGATATGAACTTTTTTCTTCCTTTTGTCTGTTTCAGGAATGTGTAGGTGTAACATGTAACTGTGCTTGTTATTATTCATTTCCTGACTCTCCTAAAGTACTAAATATTTTTAATAGGCACACAGAACACAATGAATTGTATCTTAACATTTTAACTTAAAATGTTTATTTTGATCCAAGTGTTAAACAGCTTACTACAAATGAGGGATAATGTGCCTATGAATGGCTGTTTTGCTAGAAAAACAGAGTTTTAACTTTTTTTCTCATGAAATTATTTCTTGCTTAGCATAGATAAAATTTTCACTGTAACCCTTCAGTGTTAAATATCTTTTCTTTAATTAGTACACATTCTCAGGACATAATGAATGCATGTGTTCTACGGAGCTGATACATGTACATAACCTGTCTTAGTTCTTCCATTTCTTTTCTTAATCCCATACCCCTTCCCTCCCTTTCCTCCCTCCATCTTTGTTCCCTGATCCATTTAGAAAAAAGAAATTCTCCGCACTTCCTGTCTGCTGTCTTCCATTTTGCTCTTGTGCAATACCTATAAATCAGCATATCCTGTTTAAAAAACTTGATCTTAACATTTTGACTGGCAAATGTAAAAGACACAAATATGATGAAAAGAAAATTGGTTGTAACATTTCTAATTTATGTATTATCTTTTCCTTGGCGGAGGATGTAGTGATCTTGGGAATATAGAGGAGCACAGTCATCTTTCATACGTTAACAGAGATGAAAGTCCATGAGGAAAAAGTTCAACATATTTCTTTATCTCCCTGGTTTTGTTTTTGAAAGCAAAATGTTTGTATTTTTCCTCGTATATGGAATAAACAAATTAAACAAGAAACAAACATGTACATATAATTGTCTAAACTTTATAAAACAATTTTCTTTAATTAAAAATTATCCTTTCTTAGCTATTTATGGCCCCACCATCTATTTTATAGGAATCAGTAGCTTCAGCCCTTAAAAGCTCTCCTGCAAGACATTTGCTATGTGAGAGCGAATTTATGTGCTGAAAATAGTTTCATTCTTCAGTTAGGCCTTAGGTTTGACCCTATAAAATTTTTTACTCAGGAAGGTACAAAAATTTCTTCTCTTTAAATACTTCAGGAAAAACATAACCATTTTACTAAATAAACTTGGCCATTTGATAGCATAAATTAAGGCAGTGATAAAATGTGGAAGTTGTTCAAAGGCACCTTGTATAAATTATCGCCTTGGCTACTCTCCTGCAGGAGGTGCCTTTCATCTTTTCTTTAACTAGATGAGAAAAGTCTCCATTACTGGAGAAAATGAAGGCTTTTTAACAAAAGTCCAGATTCAGCTAATAAATATTTTATAACTGTTTCCTGCAAAATATCTGAAATCCTTTCTGGAACTTGCAGTGTGAAACAGCAACCTCAGGAAAAATATCAGCAGTTCCAAATCAGATCACTTGTAGACATGTTACCTTACAGCATCTCTTTAAAGCTTAGGGTTATATATTTGTGATACTCAATAACTTCTCAAGTATTTGGTTTATGGATCTGAAGCATAATAAAGTTTATATTGCTAAAGCAAATAATGCAGTAATGAACATTAATTTAGTTAGTACATTTCTAAGTCCAGTGGATGCTTGTTACTTGTCTTAGTAAAATTCAAGACTGCTCTGTAAGTAGTTTGGTATATTTGCTACTTAAATTTACCTTTATTGAAATCCATCTATGTAGTGATAAAAAGCAATTTAAAAAAATAAAGCTATATTCTAACATTACTTTGCATTTAAAAACATCCCACTTCTGGAAAGACACAAACTTAGCATGGATATAAATTAAATATAGAGTGATCAGCTACACAGCACCCAGCATTCATCAGTCCAGTATTTTATTTAATCCATAGACAGTGTGGGGCTGTGAGACTGCCTAGACCTACCAAACGGCCCAGAAATCAATACTTTAATGGTACAGAAAATATAATCACACGACATAATCTTGGATTTTAGTTATAGTTTTGCCACAGATTTTGATGCCTGATTTTGGGTGAAAAAATCACTTAGAATAAAACAAATTTTGAGTTAGAAGAGATTTCAGAGTTTTCATAGTCATCACTTTATAGGAAGCTGGGATCCAGAGAGGTTAAGAAATTAGCTTAAGGCCACACAGTTGTTTTAGTGACTTGCAGTCACAGCTCAGTTCTTTTAATCCCAATCTAGTGTCCATTACACTAAATAATGCTTTTGGTAGTGCATGGATTGTGTTGTACAGCAGCTTCTGTTCTTCTCTTCAGGTAACCCAGGTAAAACAGAAACCATCATTCCCTTCTGTGTCCTCCTCTCCTGTGACATCTGTGGTAGTCTCTTTGTGGAGCTGGAAGTATCTCTTTGAACAGAACTCCCCTGAGCCTACAATTGAAAAGATGAATCAGGCCACTGTGTGAATTCATGAGAGGATATGTTTGCGCGTGTACCACAAAACCACCCATGCAGAGCTGTGCTTCCATTGCTGAGATGGGCTGGGCATCCCCTCCTAAATGCGGTCAGAAATCACTAACTGAATGGAGCCCCTGCCCCGCATGTTCTAATGTTCAAATTCTGTGTGTAAAACCTTGGCACAAAAGGACAGTAATGTGAGACAGTCTTATTTGCTCACATCACTTACTGGCTCTTTGGAAATCTTTCACTATCATATAGGTGATGTGATTTTGGAGGGGATGGTTTCCCTTTGTTTTAGTTTGCAGTTGATGATTTGGAGATGCAGGGAATCTATAGGATATAGAAACTGCGTTAAAGCTACTAGAGTATTTGAAAGTCACAAGAGATGTGTGAGTTAGTATTTTTCACTTCTAGAAAGCAGCCCACTTCCTACATTAGAGTGACAGATTTAGAGAAAAGCACAATCTTACCTTAACAAATTTCTTAGGGCTGAGGTGGTTGAGAGATGAGTGGTGAAAGTCTCAGGCTGCCTTGAAAATGGCAAATTTAGTGGAAGTCCTTAATCCAAAAACCTAGAGGATCTGATACATAAGAAGGGAAAGCCTCTCAATCATTTGTGGAAGTAAGGGTTTCGTACCTGTATTTAGAGTAGTTGCCTTTGTTTTAAAATATACATGTCATGTAAATAATCAACTTATCTCTTTCAGCGTACATTCATTAAAAATGTACATTGAGGCTTTAAAATGGTTTGTGATTTGCAGTTCATGATTTGGATAGGAGCTAAGGGGAGAGGCCAGTGCTGCCCCCTCCTGGTCCTCTTGTTGCTGGAAGGACGGCCCTGCCTGGTTGGTGGTAAATATTGCTCCTTCTGAAGGGAAGTTGGTTTTCTTAGGGTGATTTCTCCTCCGAGATGGCTGCTGTGGCAATGAGTGGCGGTCAGAAATGCCTTTTAAGAAAGGTTTTACAAGAGCATGGTTTTGTGGCAAGAAGTTCCATGACAGGGCAAAAAGGTTCATTTCAGACTACAGCAGAGCCTTAGACTCCCAGAAGCCAGGATGGACCTTCCTCACCTTGGCTCCCTAGCCCAAAGGCACAGCTTTTCAATGCTCAGCTCAGCTTCAGTTTTCAAGAATGTTAACAAGCTCCTTGGGTGACCTCCTTGTGCTTCCTCCTCTGACATATTTCTTTCTGCCTGTAGCAAGCGTCTAAGGTGCCAACTCTGAGGATTCCTGTCAATACCAGTGTTGTTTTCTGAGATGCTTATTACCGGCAAAGACTCCAACTGCTCCTAACTAGTCTTCGTTTGTCCACTCCCACCCCGATCCTTCCATTTAGAATGGGTTTGGAAGCTTTGGTGGAGTCATATGCATTCTGGCGACCGTCACTAAGGACTCTTACCTTTGAAGATATCCCTGGAATACCCAAGCAAGGTAATTCACAAACTCTCCTGGATTAGTCAGTTCCTGCCTAGAAACTGAGGCACTATGACATGCAGAAATCATTATTTATACCCAGAAAGGTAACCTCACCACCAGCATCCTCCTACTCCAGAATCCATCTCTTCTTGATGGTCCTGAAAAATAATTGTAGTCATAGGTTAAATCTCAGTTGTTTTAGGCTGTTTATGTATCTCATGAACTTTACCTCATTCTTAAATCACATTAAAATTAGAGGTAAATGGTGAGCTTTTCACAAGAGGTAGACGGTGGTCCTAGTCTACCCTTTCCTGCTAGTCTCTTCCTTCCATTCCTTCAGCAAAATTGCCTGTAGGCAGTGTTCTCCTGTGGGGTTTATGATGAGGTCTGGCATCCTCTGGCACACCTCTCTGGATCTTCTCTGAATATTTGCCGAGAGCACAGGGCTTGTATTTCTCAGAGAAGGATGGCCCTGCTGTGTAGGACTCTCTGCTTGTCCCTACATTTGGGCTTTTTACTAGGATCCTGCCAGCTTCCAGTGAGAAGTTTGTGTTTAGATTATTGTCATTAGTTCTATTAGGCTTTTCGATAGTTTTGAGACACTGTGACTAGAAAGTTTTACAGGCTGTCTGGCCCTTGGAATTCTCTTCTCCCCTTAAGTTGTATTATATTTGCAAATGTCGATCTGCCAGGAGATCCAGAAAAGGGTGGTCATTCACCATCACTGCTCTCTGTTAGGTTCAGGATTAACTGCTGTCTCTAAATTTTACAGGTCTGGCAGACCTCTGCTTTGGTATTCAAATGTGATTCACCAACATATTTTCTGGTTGGAAATGGCATGAGGAGGAGCTAGACTATTTCTCTACTGTATGGCCAAGATCTGCGGTACCATAGTAATTGATTCCCATGATTTCTGTAAAAAGCCACAGATAAAATTGAGGTGGAACATGTCATTGTTCAGCTTTTGAGTTACTTCTTTTCTTTTTGAGAAGACATTTGATCCATAGTAAGATGTACTGGAAGAAAAGCTAAAACTAGGGTGGAAAAGATCTGGATTATACTTTTTGAATGAGATAAATACTAAGATAAAATTCATACTTAATGAAGCTGCTGGTAAATTTAATACTTGGCATACTGATTGCAGTAAATAAAAAACTGAGAGAGCTTATTGAGGGAGAAAGTATGAAAATTCTATGTGATACTATCCTATTATTTTCTGCAATAAAAAATACACAATTCCCTAGGAAGATAATTTGCCATAAGAATATGATCTGTGCTTAAATTAGTTTGATCTGGATGCATTGAAATTCCAAACTCCTAATAAGCTGAGACCATCCCACTTTCATCTTTGTAGCACCCTGCCACCCCGGGTAAGAAGCCATGCCTACCATGTATTTACAAAGTCAGAAGGAGAAGATGGGTGTGGAGTCATTCTTTACATTTCAACATTTTTTTTTGTAGGCAATGCAAGCTCTTCCACCTTACTCCAAGGTACCGGGAATGGTATTCCTGCCACCCACCCTCACCTTTTGTCTGGCTCCTCTTGTTCCTCTCCTGCTTTCCATCTGGGGCCCAACACCAGCCAGCTGTGTAGTCTGGCCCCAGCGGACTATTCTGCCTGTGCCCGCTCAGGCCTCACCCTCAACCGATACAGCACATCCTTGGCCGAGACCTACAACAGGCTTACCAACCAGACCAACGAGACCTTCCCCTCGCCTAGGACTCCCTCCTATGTGGGTGTGAGCAGCAGCACCTCCGTGAACATGACCATGGGCAGTACTGATGGCGAGACCTTCAGCTGCCCACAGTCCAGCTTGTCCATGCAGATCTCGGGAATGTCCCCGCAGCTTCAGTACATCATGCCTTCCCCCTCCAGCAATGCTTTTGCTACTAACCAGACCCATCAGGGTTCCTATAACACTTTCAGGTTACACAGCCCCTGTGCCTTGTACGGATATAACTTCTCCACATCCCCCAAACTGGCTGCTAGTCCTGAGAAAATCGTTTCTTCCCAAGGAAGTTTCTTGGGGTCTTCACCAAGTGGGACCATGACTGATCGACAGATGTTACCCCCTGTGGAAGGAGTGCACCTGCTTAGCAGTGGGGGCCAGCAGAGTTTCTTTGACTCTAGGACCCTAGGAAGCCTAACTCTGTCAGCATCTCAAGTGTCTGCACATCTGGTCTGATGAAGCCTCTAAGTTAAACTGTATTTGAATCTGCCTAATGTATTTTCAGTCTTTTTTGTGTTTTAAAAAGCAGCGTGGAAGGAAATTATCTGCAGCTTGTACAATGTACATATAATAGAAAACGAAGGCTCACTAAAGCTTCTGACTTTCTCATGGTGAGATTGTAATCTATGGTGTATATGTGTATACTGTACGTAGAACACACGGCATACAAAAGCCTCCCGTCTTACCCACTTACTTCGTCCAGCTCTGCAGAGTATTAGCATGCATGCAGTACGTTTAATTGAATTCTTAGACTCTTTTGAAAGCAGAACAGTAAACTCGAAACTTGGCAGTGATACTAACCAGATGAAGACTTATAACTTCATTTATCAGAAGAATGGTCTCAACAGTTCATACTGAATTTTTATAACCAGTCTAACTCTAACATATAGAGTCTTATGATTTCTGTAATTCTTAAACACAACGTGGGAACCTAAAAGGCAAAAGACAGTTGAAGTCTTAGCATTAGTTCTGAGGTATTTGTAATACAAGTTAGCATCTTTTGCATTCCTACTTATTCTTGTTTACTACAAATATTGTATGACTTCAGATCTATAAAATTCATAACTCATAATAATTTTCTATGGAAGGTAGAAGAGAAGCTTGTGATTTTTTTTTTTAAGTTTCTGTCAGGCAGGGAATAAATGTCCAGTGCTTTTTGAGGTCATTTTATTTAGCTCATCAACTGGGCCACAAAAGAATATCCAATAAACATTCTTAAATTCCAGTTTCCACCACATAAGGAAGAATATATGAGTAATAGGAAAAAAGAAATAAATCACTGTCAAATTCTTTGATTCCAATGAAAAATGTTTATCTTTTAAGCACATAGAAATAATGTTGTCAACTACTCTTTAGGTTTTCACGTAGTTTGTTCTTTCATTAGGGTATTTTTTTCTTTTACCTTCAAGCTTCCTGACCCATGGTGTATGAGTGAGGAAAGGACACTTATGCTACTTACTGTATTTATGGTTAGTAACTCCTCCAAATTGAAACTTTCTCCCTCCTTAACCTTATCCCTCTGTCTGAGTCTTGTCCAAAACAGACAGATCTTAGGTCTTTATGGTATTAAAGCTGCAAGGAATTTCAGAGGGTTATCTCCAGCAATCTGTCTTGTGGGGGTTGTAGGGAAAGGCCAAAGTCCATTATTATAAAGGCCCTCTTGGAGTACTAAGGAGGAAGATACTAATTATGATAAAAGAACTATAAAACTTTTAACCTTAACAGCATTTTTAACCTCTGAAATGAAGAAATGAAAATAGCATTACTTTTTTAAAAAGTCCTTGAAATAATACATATATGGTTTCTGAGTTCAAAATAAGTAATTTTGATAGCACATTGTAAGATAAATCAGCATAGCTAAGAATGCATGATGAAGTACATTGCCTTTCTGTTGAGAAACTAAAATGATATGTTTTCCTGTCAACTCATTGCATTTAATGTATTTAACAAGCAAAAAATGTGTGATATCCTTTCACTGCTTAACAACTGCTTTCACTCATCCCTAGTTTAGATAGGGAAAGGGTATAGCTCATGACTTGCTTCTTTACTTTAAATGACCACCATTGTTAGATGTTTGGGGGAAATATACTGTTTGAAAGAATTTGCAGGATATGACTCTGTTTAAAGGTACTGAAAATTTTCCTCATCAATTCTATAAGCAGTTCATCAAGTTAGTATTGACCTTTAAGATTAGTATGAAGAAATGTGAAATATTGCAATAGATAGATCTGTGTAAGATTTTTTGTATGATGTTAATAGTTTGACAATTTGGTAAAGACTTTGAGAATGTCTGTTTTAGCCTTAGTTCTTGGTATACCTAATGGAGAATACTTTTCCATCTTGAGAAATCAAAGAAAGCAATGCTTTATATTCATGTGTATTAGTAATCAGAGCATTTTCTTCTTGCTGTTGATAATTTGAAATGACACCACAATATGAATAGAATTTATATTACTCCTTTTGGTAAAATTTTGCAATATTGTACAAATGGCATTTCTTTTAAATCTTACTGTAAATACTAATCACCATGTCACTTCAAAGGCTAACATTTTATTGTTATATTAAATGACATACATTGATAATTATAATTATATATCTGTATTTTATTAAAAAATGCCTAAGAAATTATATTAAAGTGTGTTATTAAACCTTTTTATCATTTTGGAGGATAATCATTTTAAGTGTCTATAATCGTTGTTCCAAGAATAAGCACACATGTGCAGACCCCAAACACAAATCTGATAGTTCTCAATTACAAAGTGGGGAGAAATGGGCCTACTGTCCATTTTTCATGTGTTAAATATAATTCTTGGTGTGTTGACCATGTCAACGAAGGTGAAAGCCCTGACAGATGTTGAACATATGAAGACTTGGATGTAAGAGGAGGAGGGCAGGGTGGTATGTTTTGTTTCAGATCCAGGAGACAAAGGCAAAGATACAAGAGTGAACTCCTTGCACCACTGACTGGTGATGACAGATTACTTCTGGCCCCTTGACTGGAAAACATTCCGAGGGACATCATGATGGGATGAGGCTGCCGCTATCAAGAGCAGTCACATTCCGAAAATTAACACTTGCTTCCATACAAGCTCCCTCACAGAGGTCAACAGCTTTTCACAAGTGGGGCACCCAGTTGCTGACCCCTGATTTCTGGAATGTAGGGGGTCAGAAGACCTTGGTGGCTCTCAGGGGAGGCACAGTATAACCTATATAAAGAAAGATTACATTCACTATATCAATGAAATCTTGAAAAACAGATATCTCACTTTTTAAATGCCAATAGCTCTTTCTTACTCTTCAGACTTAAGCCTGTCAATAATGGTATGTAAAATAAGTAATAGCTTTGGCAGTAGCTGGAAGCTTGACAGCAGGAGTAAAGGAATAGTTTTTTAGTCAGCCAGTTCTGGAAAGAGTTGGAAGGGAAGGAGAAGGTGCAAGAGAGCTCCCTCTCTAAACCCCACAGATTGCTGTGAAGTCCTGGTGCAGGGCCATTAAAAATAGTCATTTCATGAGATTCTTTGAGAAGCCATGATAGAGTTGGTGAATGCTACATTGATGCTCTAGTTGGAAAGTTTGTAAAGAAACCTTTATTTTGAAGTGTAGCACAAGTGCTGGGTTTCTGCATACATAATTTATTGGCTTATCTACATTTTCCAAAGCTTTCTGTTAGGAATTAAATAATTTCATTAAACTGTTGCCATCCATTTTAATCCCACTGATCCTTTTGTTTGAAAATAAATGTGCAGATAAGCTGAGAGTGTAGTGAACAGTTAAACAGATGTACATGATTGTAGTGTTCTAAGAGTATAAAACTTTAAAACTAACTATTAACAATAGGGGTGAACAAATAATGTATTTTCAATTAAGAAGCATCCAACATCTGGATGTCTGACACCAGAGTCCTTCTACATGCTGATGGGTTTTCAGACATTTTTTTTGTGTGGAATTTTCTTATGCAAACATCATTGCCTTGGGTATTAAGGAAGTTGCTTCCAAATCATGAATGTCTCAATCATGATTTGTGGAGAAAACGTAACTACTTTAGGTCTCATTTTCTTTTTACATATCAAAGGGGTAACTAGGAAGAAAATCTACCATTGCTTTGGTTTCAAATTTATATTATCTTTGTGTACAAACCTTTAATCCAATCTAAGGAAGCTAAAATTCATATATTAGAATATATGACTGTTTTTGGATATACCTATCTATATCTTTACAAAGAATACCAGGATAATTTTTAAATTATTGGATCCCTTGAAACATATCTTTTAAATGTAATTATGCTCTATGAAGTTATGATAAGTAGGACAAATTTTAGTATTTAAAGGAAACTATGCTTAGTAATGTGTTTGCTATTTGATAGTGAATAAAAAAGTTAATAAAATTTTCTTTTCCTGATGCTCTTAACTGCATGCATAAATGATATTGAAAAAGTATAGCAATCTAACAAAATATCTAGAGATGTTCCAAATTCATTCAAAATACATTTAAATCCTTGCAAAAACACTCGGGCTTGTCTTTCTGAAGTGTTTTACTCATGCTGAGACTCAGATATGATGACATGCACCAGGTTATTACTGAGCAATTTATTACAGAAGTTAAACCTGACTAGATAGACACAGATATCCTATACTATTTTTTAAAAATAATATTATTCTGGTCACTAGACTAACATTATTAAGTCAAGGCATTTTTTAAATAGCCACTTTATATAGTTCACACACTTACATATATAATTCACCTATTAAAAGTGAACAATTCAAGTATTTCAAATGCACCCACAGACCTGTGTAACCATCACCATAATCAACTTTAGAATATTTTCATCCCCCTGCCAAAAAGGCTTCTAGTGCAGCCCCTTAACAGTCACCCCCTTTTCCCTCAACTTCTTTCTTAAGCTCAAGTCCGGAGCAGCAACCACTAATGTACATTCAGCCATATAGATTTGCTTATTCTGGGTATCTCATGTAAATGGATTCACAGAATATATGTTCCTCTGTGACTCACTTCCTTCACTTAGCATGTTTTCAGGGTTCATACATGTTTTGGTAAATGTCAATACTTCATTCATGGATGAGATCTACATAGATGGTGAATGTTGAGAAACCTTATTATAGTAAAAGACGTTGCCATTAATGCTTCTCAAAATCTTCCCTTTAGCTGGGCTTCATGGTGCACACCTCTAATCCCAGCACTGGAGAGGCTCAGGCAGGAATAATGACTTAAGTTGATGGCCAGCCTGGGCTACATAGTGGGTTCAAGGACAGTCTGAACTACATAGCAAGACTCTATCTCAAAAAACCAAACGAAACAAAACAAAAATCCAAAATATCCAAAACCTTCCCCTTGTTTTGAGTACACTTATTCTATTGTCCCTGCAGTTCTGAAGCAATTAAGTCCTTCCTGAGCGTCTCTACAATCTCTGATTAAAAATATTGTACCTACTTCGGCACAGCAACATACAACATACAAATGAGTATCAATTATTCCTTAGCATTAAGTGATATAATACAATAGTAGAACCATGTTAGTCCTCCTGCACATATGTATATACATATATACATACATACATTTTTGCCTCTTTCTTTTCTCCTTTCCCTCGTCCCATCTGTTCTTTGTTTTTGAACAGATTTCCTTCATGTCTCTTAGTTTACATTCCCAACCTCAGGTTCTTACACCAGTGATACAATACGTTGCCTGCATATGTACCGCTGATTTATTTCACTTATGAGGATGGACTCCAG
>PVLD010020756.1:0-33129 GCA_004027595.1 Dinomys branickii | reverse complement strand
TTTTTTTGTTGTTGATGTTGTTGCTGTTGTTGTTGTTTGCCTGTTTTGTTTCTTGTCTTTGGATTTTTGGTTTTTGTGTTTTTCTGTTGTTGAGAGGATTAACTGTCTGACTAAATTTGCATGTCTGTATATGGGTTCATACATTTACAATTCGAAGATATCAATGGATAAAGCAATAACCACTGTTGAGACCATATCACCTTGTCTATAGATTAGTTGTGATTGTACTATTTTTTATGATAATTGGTGTCTGTTTGTCAATATGTTTTTGTAATTTTATGTTTAAAAAAAAAAAAAAGAAATTCAGTCAGGGGCCAGTAGCAATGGCATGTTCACACTCTACGATGTTCAGGAAACCCTAAATGACTGCAGATGACTTGCACAGCTGGGTGCTGGAGGATCTACTAGCATAGCTTCTTCACTTCTCCTAGCATCTGGGAAGGGACACCTTTTTAAAGGTGGTCAGCATTAAGTACAACAAACTGGATGGTTTTAAACAACAGAAGCTTAGCTGTTTCATAGTTGAAGAGGCTGGAAGTCAGAGATCAAGGTGCTGGCAGGGATGGGAGGGAGAATCTTCCACAGTTCCTTCCTGCGTTCTGGTGGTTTGCTGGCAATCTTTGACATTCCTTGGCTTATAGAAGCATCACCCAAGTCTACCTTCATCTCCACATACTGTTCTGTCTGTATATCTGTCTCTGTCCAGATTCCCCCATTTCATAAGGATGCCACTCTTGTTGGATTAGGGCCTGGTCTAATGATTTCCTCTTTCCTTGACTATCTGCAAAGATCCTGCATCCAGAGAAGCTCACATTCATAGGCACTGAGGGTTAGGATTTCAGCATTTTGGGGTCATGCATTTCAACCATAGCAGCTGACATTTAGCTCAGACTGTTCGTCAAGTGAGCCCCCTTCACAGACAGAGAAGGAAGAGGACGGTCGGACTGTCTGCTCCAGTGCCTACACAGCTGGCATGCGGCTGGGGTCTGAAGGGGAGCAGCCCCTAAGCAGGCATTATAAGTGAACTAGGTAGAAGCTGCATGGCTCTTGATGTACTAGCTTTGGAAGCTATGCTCAGTGGGTAGAAGCAGTCGTGAGGGGCCCAGATTCAAGATGAAGAACATAGACCTCCTCTTTGCATGGGAGGAACATCAGAGAATTTGCACCATTTAAAAAAGTAGACTTTTGTTTTTATAGCAGCTTTAGGTGGATACCAGAAATTGAGAAGAAGGCATAGAGATGTCCATATCCTCACTGGCCCCGCACATGCATGACCTCTTCTATCAACAACCTTCCCCCACCAGAAATGGCACATTTGTTACCTCTGATGAACCTACATTGATGTGCCATTATCCCCTAAATATGACGGTCCCTGATATTAGGGCCTCTTTCTTTTTTTTTTTCCTGTTTCTTTTTGCAATGTTTGTGATTTGCTGCAGGGCTTTGTGCATGCTGGGCAAATGTTGCTCCACTGAGCCACGTTCTCCGGCCCAGGGCTCACTCTGAATGTTGTACATTCTGTGTTTGAACAAATGTACAATGACATGTATCCACTATTGTAGTAACACACAGAGTAGTTTCACTGCCCTGAAGGTTTTCTACTTGTAGTCATTCTTAAAAACCATCACAAGTAGGGATTTTTTAACCCAGGGTTTGTGGACCCACCCGGTGTCCATAGTTGGCTTCTGAAGCATCTGCAAAACATAGAAGCCCTTCAAAGTGCTGTGTGAGCCCACATCTTTTCTCTGCAGTATTGATCTTCTGTGTCTACTCTATGCTTTCAAGGGTCCATGACCTGCAAATGATTTGGAAGTACTAGAATATTGGGTCCATCTGCTGCTTCCAAACAGAATAGGGCCTGCTTCCCCTTTTCTAACTCAGAGAAAATGTTTCCTGTCTCTAGTTTGGCATGAGAGGCGTCCTTTCTCCTTCCCGGAGGCAGTTGCTGCCATCTGTCAAATGGTGTTATTTTGTGACCCCAGTGTCCTTGAAACCGTTGTACAGCATTTGAGTGGTTCCAGAATGCTCTAGCTCCTCAGAGGACAGGATGGAATTGAAAACTTCCCTGATTCTGACTCCTCAGACCTGAGAGTTCTGTAGTGCTCCTCACTCAGCCCAGGGCAGGACCAGAGAGCCAGTGTCCCACAGTAGCCGTCCCCTTTTCTTCCCCTTTGTGCTTCATGCTTGCATGCCTGTCTGTCATTCCCATTGGCTAACAAACTCCTCTGAGAGCAGCATCTGGTTTATTCCTGTTTATGTTAAAACATATTTGGTACCATGGTTTATGTGATAATACTCGTAATGGTTGGTGCATTAAAAACATCAAAGCCGAGCTGCAGAAAGTTAGCATCAATCCCTGAGGACTGTGGTCCCAGCTTTGGTCACCAGAGTGCTGGCTTTTCATGCAATTAGAAACCGGACCTCAAGGGCTCTGTGTGCCAGGAAGGTGTCCTTTGGGAAAAGGTGCCAGACACAAGCAGGAACCATAGTGGGTCAAGATATAAATGAGACTTGAGAGGTGGGGGATTTGGGGAGTGGAATCTGGGTTTTAATCCTATTCTATCACAGATAATCTGTGGGGCATTGCTCAAGGCATTTCTGTAGGGCAATGTAAGCTGAGTGAGAATTGTGGCTTCCTGTGTATTAGTGGTGAATGAAGCAACTGGCATACTGGGTAAAGGTCAGGCCCTAAAGCCAGACTGCCTGGGTTGGTATCCGGCTCATCCTCTGACTGCCTACATGACCTTGAGCATTAATATATTTCCCAAAGCCTCAGCCGCCTCTCCTGTGAAGTACCTTCTTTATGAGATCACTGTCTCCACTGAGCGCTCACCATGTGCCGTGTCAGGCACTGATGCGTGTGCTTTGTGCATACTCATTCTTTTAGTCTTCATAACCCTATGCACCGGTCAAGCACACAAACAGGAGGACTTGACCAAAGTCACCCCACTCTCAAGGGGATGGCTGAGATTTGCGTCAGATAGTTTTGGCTTTTGGAATTTGTATCTTCGACCACTGTATTACCATACATTGATAAGATCACTCAGATTGCTTAGCAGATGGCAAGGGTTGAACGAATATTAGTTCACTGTCCCTGATGAAACAGACTTAGGGGACTAGCACCTCTCTTTGCTTGTTGAGTCCATATTGCTTGGTGTTTTCTAGCTTGTCTGGTGCTTTGATGAAAATGTAGCGTATTTATTTGAATCCAGCACCTTCACACTAACCTACATCCAGCCCTTTTAAAATTTTTTAAAATATTGAGAGTCTCACTAAATTGCTCGGCTAGGCTTCAACTTTCAGTCCTCTTGCCTTAGTTTCCCAGAGTGGTGGAATTACAGGCACACACTACCATGTCCCACTGAAAATATGTGGTTCATTAATTTCTCCAAGAAGTGTAGAATCCCCACCACTCTTGTATAGGCTACTTTAGGAAACTTTGTCAGGGTGGTAGTGAGGTGCTGGAGCAGAAATAATCATTGATCCACTCCCAATTTCAGTTCCTACACCAGGAAGAAATTCACTCTCCATGTAATACATACATGTTGCACAAACACATAATGCCAAATTCTGTTTAATCTGTGCTTGGGATATTGCCGCCTCTTGAGAAGGTGTGACAGCTGTTGTCCTATTCTTACATGCTTACGCAGATCAGTACTGTCTGCCTTAGACTTCTGGCTGCCGCAGGCTAGGGAGCACATCTGTTTGCCTTATTGTTCATGGCACAGGGCCAAACACCAGGTTACAAAACATCTCTTTGTGGTGTCTGCGGTTGTTGATTTGTTGGAGTTCAAGTTTGTCTGTGTCTGTTTGCCACCTTGATTTTTGACTGTGTGGCAAGGTTCATAGGTCATGATATTCTGAGTCTTCTCCTTTCCGTTTCTATCTAATGGTGACTAGGTTCTGTGTGCTGAAGATGAGGAGTGGTTGTTAGTGTGGTGGCCAAAGTGGATCTAGTTCACATTAGATTTTGTAGTAATGAGCTTAATCAGAGAGAGGTAGGGAGTTGTTTTTGAATATATACCTGCTCTGTTTAGGCACGAAATCAGGAGGTTTTCAGGTTGACTGTGAATAGACAGAAAGCTCTTGGTGGGTCAGCAACTTGTGGGAGGCACTGGAGGAGCATTCTTCGTTGGTCTCTTATGTTCCCAGGGGCCATCGCTAGCTTAACAAGTAATCACCACTCTGAAGTCTTGCCTCTATGTTTATCCATTTTTCCTGTGGGGATGGTGGTCCTTGGAAGTGAGTTGACTGTCATGTCCATGATTTTTTGGTGTAAGTTGAATAATAGCAGTCCAAAGATATCAAGTCGTAGTTCCTGGAATTTCTAAATGTTTCTACTGCCCTTTGTCTACCTACTCCCAGACCCTTTCTAATTTCTTTATTTGGGAAAGAGGTTATATTAGTCAATTTTCACTACTGTACCAAAATAAATGAGATTTTTATAAAGAGAAAAATTTATTTTGGCTCAGAGTTTTGGAGGTTTCAGTCCATGACTGACTAGGCCCATTGCTTCTGGGCCTATGGCAAAGCAGCATATTGTGGTGGGGAGACATGGCAAAGTTTATCAACTGCTGGGCATGGTGGCACATGCCTGTAATCCCAGCACTCCCAGCTCTCAGGAAGCTGAGGCAGGAGGACTTTTGCAAGTTTGAGACCAGCCTGGGCTACAATGTGAGCTCAAGTCCAGCCTGCACTGCATAGTGAGACCCTGTCTCAAAAAGACAGAAAAAAAAATAAAAGAGCTGGTCAAGTAATGGCTGCTGGGAAGCAAAGAGAGATAGGGGGAGATTGAATTCTCACTGTTCCCTTTGACTGAAGACCTCCATCTAGGTCCCTGCATTTTAAGTGTTCCATAACCACTTAATTCTGCCATGGATTGAGGACCAAACCTTCAACACATGAGCCTTTGGGGATGCTTATTGGTCAATGACCTTGGCCACATCCTCCAACCTGGCTGGATTTTATTAGGACAAAGCTCTTGTTGTGCACATGTGTGTGTCTGTGTGCGTGTGAGAGAGAAAGACAGAGACAGAGACAGAGACAGAGACAGAGAGAGATACTGGGATTAAATCCAGGGTCTTGTGTATACTAAGCCAGTACTCTACTACTTAGCTGCATTTCCAATCCATTATTTTTACTTTATTTTGATGCAGGGTATCATTCAGTTGCCCAGGCTGGCCTTGAACTTTCAGTCCTTCTGCCTCAACTTGCTGAGTGGCTGGGATTACAGGTGTGTCCCACCACGTCTGGATAAAGCTCAACTATTGATCTCTATCTGTCTACTCTTAACTTTCAGTTTATTCCTGCTAAAGACTGAATATTTGTGTTTCCACAAAGTGTGCATATTTGAATCCCAACCTCCAGAGTAATGGTGTTAGTAGGCGGGGCCTTTTAGATCCCTGTGTGTTCTTGGTGCGGTGCCGTTTCAATGGCAAGAGAAGTAAGAACACTGTGAATAAAGTTGCTGCTTTCTTCTGAAACCTGTTAGAATCCTGTTTATTCCTCCAGGGACGTTCAGAATCTGATTCCAAGAATATGCCTTGAGATTATTAAAAGTCTTCCCAGAAAACACTGGTACAGAGGAACTGCTACAATAGCATACAGATGTAAGGAGCTGCAGGAATCTTGGCGCAAAGCAGCATCTTGGAGTGTGGGGCGACAACTCTAGAGGAAAACAGAAAGCATGTTACAGAGGAGGCACTAGGGTGATCTTTGCTTGTGCAAAGCCAGTTTCGACATGGAAACCTGTAGTTGAGGGGGATCAGGGACTGCAGGAAAGCCCTGCAGGTTTCCACTGACCTGCAAGGATATGGATATTAAATGAGAAGAGGAGGGATGGGGAGAGAAGACAGGTCAAGTAAATTGACAGAGAGAGAGAGAGAGAGAGAGAGAGACAGAGACAGAGACAGAGACAGAGACAGAGACACAGAGAGACAGAGAGAGAGACAGAGAGAAAGACAGAGAGACAGAGAGAGAGAGACAGAGAGAGACAGAGAGAGAAAGGATAATGAGTTTCAAGAGCAAGAGAAGACCGAATAGTAGGAAGACAAGTTCAATCTTCTAGGGTACACTTATTACTTCTCCTCAACATTTTTTATATCAATATGTGTGCTTGTAAGAAGCAACTCACAAGTTGGGGGATGACTTGGAACAAGGATATAGTCTGACTCATACTGTAAAGTGCTGTGCTTCTTTTGTAACAACCAGGCAGACTGAAACCTTGCTAAGTATTAGATGCAGATACAGTTGTTTGGCTGGAAAAGGAAAAACCTTTTGCCACAATAGCAGTATTTGCCCTGTTTGGAGGCACTGTATTAATGCTCTGGGGATGCATGGTGCTGTCAGTAAGATCTGGTACCTGCTTTCCTGTCGATCACCTGCTGGAGCGAGGGATGCGTGTCAAATAAGCCCTTGAGATTTTTAAGTAATGGAGTGATATGTTCCTATTTATGTTTTGCTAAACTTGGTTGGAATCAGAATCAGAAAGCATTTAGGGGTTGAACTGGCAGATCTGGGTATGGACCTCAGAACAGAGCAGGGGTATCACTCCCATTTCAGACTTTACACAGTGGATATGGGCATGCAGTGTACAGAAATAAAGGGCATCAGGAGAGAAACGGTGTGTTGGGGGAACTGATGCACGCTTTTCGCTGTTATGAGGCCTATCATACAGTGGTCCCTCCTCCGTGCTGCTCACCGTCCATCTTCAGTAGTCTAGAGTGCTAAAGCTGCATTCCCCACACCCTATTACACCTCAGAAGCCAACTGTGTTTCAGGTTGCTCAATCTGATGCACCCACACAAGTCTTGAGTTCAGAACCGAGTCCATTGGAGGAAAAGGTTATGGAGCTCCAAGCACCATTCTGCTGATGCAGATATAGCAGGTGTAACTGACTCTGGATCCAGCAATTTCAAGAAAAAATTTGGAGGGTTACAAGAAAGAAGGGCCCGAGACAGAAGCTTTGGAGACATATTTTAAAAGATGGTGGGGAATGCAAGCTAACCATGGGAGGAAGGCGGCCAAAAGGTGGGGGGACCACCACGGATCAGTGGTGTCGTAGAAGCCAGAGGAGGCAAGTGGTTCTATAAATGCTTCCCGGAGGCCAGGCAAGCGGGGCACTGAAAATGGCTGGGGAATCTGGCCTTTGGTAACCTTGGAGAGAGCAATTCGATTGTGGTTATTGTGGTTATGACAACAGGGTTCAGAAAAGGATCCAGCAGTGAGGGAGAGATAAGGAAATGAGAAACCCTGAGAGGAGGCATTGTTGGAACAAAGTTTGACCATCCCTTGAGGTGACATGGGATCAAAGGAGAGGAGATGCAGTTTTAAATCTTTAGCCAAGCTCAGTCACTCCCCATAATGACGCACTAATGAGGTGTTATGTGAAGTGCTGTTGCATATTTCTTCTAAGCAATAAACTTTAATGTGGCAAAAGCAGCATGTGTTTGGGGATGGGATAAGCTAGGAGGCAGAGGAGAGGGACTATGGAGGGGAGAGGGAGGAAATGCTTACCAACTTTAATTGTTGTGAAAATGAAGGAGGGGGTGGGAACCTGCTAGGGAGGGAGGTGGTTTTAGACAGAGGCAAGGTACTTCCACTGTCCCAGGGGAGCAAGCAGGCAGAGAGAACACGTGGGTCAGGAGTGAGCTGTGGCAGAGGCTGGGGATGCGTGGGCTGATGAGATTTACTTTCCTTGTGCGGTAACACAATTTTCTTTCTGGGCTTGTGGAGACTAAGGATCAGAAGTTTCAGGAGAGTGTGGAGAACACCTTAATGGTCATCCTGGGGGAATGGAAAAGCAAGCACACGCTGCTATTGGTGTTGGGACCTGCTTTGAGTTAATGGTCAGGAGTTGGCATCAAGATCACCCTGTCGAACTGTGAGAGTGTGCTTAGCTAGACTTGGGCCCCAGGCCCCAGACAGGCAGCAGCTTTTAGCCCTAGGAATCCAGACTCAGTGGTGGTTCAGGTTGCCATGATGGAAGGAAGTGTGCAAGGGAAACTGACAAGAGACCAAGACAGAGGTTCTCAGTAGCAGACCCAGTGGTACCTGTCTGATGTCAGGGAGTAGGTAGAATGGTTCTGAGTTGTCACAAAGGTGAGTAACATGATTAGAACTTAGTGGGCAGGAGCTCAGAATGCTTAATGTACTGCCGTGTGTGGGAATGCACTTCACAGAACATAATTGTTACCCTCAAAGAGCCAATTGCACCTTTAATGATGAAACTGTGCAGCTGTGGGCTCTAAGGCAAACACAGAAGGAGATAATGATGGAAGGAAGGGAAACAGGCAGGTCGAGGAGCGGAGGGACCTGAGCAGGTGAAGATCAGACCAAACGGGAAGAGACTGAGGTCCAGCTAGCAGGACTAGAGGCTGTGGTCAGATGCAGTGGGTATCTGAACCCTTGACTTCAGATGCAGGCTGTTCCCAGTGACACAGCACAAAGGGAGATTCCCCAGTGTGAGTCTTAAGGTGCAATAGCCTCATGGTGCTCAATGTGCAAGAGATTTATTGGGGTAACACCACAGAGAATAAAAGAACAGGTGGGGTTCAGATTAGAATGTGGAGCTGACACCTGAAATAGGGGAGGACACAAGGGAGAGAAGGGCAGGAGAAGCTTTAGGAGCAGTGTCAGGTTCAGGGCAGTGCAGAGCAGCGACTTCTCATCTCACCTGAGGAACCCCAGTAAGGCCAAGGATGGCCAGGCTCAGACCCTGCAGCCCAGCCAAGGCTTACTACATACCAGTAGCTGATCTGAAGATGCAGTTGATGGTCCCTACGCCAGCTGCCCTGCACCAGCCTCTCCTGGCTGGCATAGCATGTGGGTAACGTCAGCTCCAAGAGAGCAGGGGTATACATTTTAAATTTTTTCTAATATTTTATCATTAATGGCTTTGGCATATTTGAACTCTCATTCAGAAGTTTGTTAAAGGAACTGATAAGTATCAAACAACTAAAACAAAAGGGCATAGAGGTTAAATCTGGCTGAAGGGTCAGAGTCTGGCTCCAGCATTTAACAAGTAACTTTCGGAAAGTCATTAAGTGGGAATGACAAATAGCTCCTCTCTTGTAAGTCTTTGTGAGGATTAAGAGAGACATTTTGGAAGAAAGCTCCGCACAGTACCTGGCAAGCGCTATCTGGTGTTAACCACTTCTAGCAGGATTACTCCTGCTGATTACCCTCCACTTTGCAAGGAGATCTTGTATGGTCATTGAGTAGGAATGCGTTCAGGTAATTGGACTGCAGGGATTTCTTCTATTTTCCATACTAGCCTTGTGCTCCCAGAATAGGATCAATCCATGTTGCTCTTGCTTTGTAAATCTGTTAGTGTCTTGTACAGTGATCTAATTACTGTCATTATTTGCATCACATACACAGAAAAATGAACCATTGCAGTGCAGACGTTGTCAGAGACTTAGTCAAATGGGTTCTTGGGTGAGGTGGGGAGAATGTGAGGGTATCGGAACTGGAGTAGGCTGCATTTCACCAATCCCACATAAACACCCCCCACACCCCCCACCCGCTATCTGCGGTGCCCTGTCTTCTCAGCCAGGAAGAGGAAGCAGTCTGCATTTCCTTCTGAACAAAGCCTGTGCTTGTGTGAATGTCTCTGGAGAGAAATGTGTTTGTACATTAGACTGGTAATTAAGGGCTCCCAATAAACCAAGTCTCATTACTCAGCTTAAGGAGCTGCCGGGTGTCTGGCACAGTGTCAAGTGTCTGCTTGGTACAAAGCTGAGCTTGGAGTTGGCTCATCCTGGGGGTGGGGGCGGGAGTGAGGGTGGAGGTGGGGGTCATGGCAGGGGAGCCCTCCCTCGCTAAGTCTTGTTTATATTGCACTGAAGGCACAAGCAGGTCCTCACACTCTGTGTTTCATTGTTCTCTTCTCTAAATATTTCAGTAGGCTGTTAAGAACCGTGTCAACTACCCGACTCTGGGAACATTACAGTGGCTGATTGTCAGGAGCTCAATAAACTTTTGCAGGTTAAACTCTCTCAGCCAACAAAAAAGCAGCCGCCAGTCATGCTTGCTAGTATTCAAGGCAGTCTGTTAGAATCTAAGTTCAGATAAGGTGACACTGATCACTTCAGTTCCTTCTGTACAAAATAGAGGTTGTGGTTTGCACTTTGCAAATATTTGTCTTATTAATCACTTTCACTGGGGCAGAGGGATAATACTTCGCATTGTGAAGTGCTTTCTTGTTTGCAAAATACTTTCACCCCTATCATTTAAATAGCTCTTTACTGGCATGTGTTACTTCTTATTCAGATTAGGGGTAATATTCGTGTCAAAAGTGGCCGTCATCACAACCGTAGCTTCTGACTTTTCTTGACAGCTTTTCTTGATGCCAGGTGCTGTTTTGAATGCAGTGCAAGTAGGGTGATCAGTGGAAATAGGAAAGCCAAAAGAACAAAATGATCCTGAGATCGCTTTGTACATATCGCCCGCGATGTGCTTCTTAGGGGAGGGCAGGATGGCATTGTTTTGCACAGTCCTGGCTAAAAAAAAAAAAATCTTGTGCCCTGAAACTGATTTCAGTTTTCTCCATTGTTCTTTTCACAGCTTTCAAGATTTTCTATGTCTTAAAAAAAAAAAAAGATTTTCTATGTCTTACTTTTGATTTATTCTGAAGAAACCAAGTTACTGTTGTTAATAGCGCTAATGTGACATGACTTTGAATTTGCTTTCATTGTAAGCAATTTTTAGAGATTCCCACATTTAATTCTCTTGATAATCCCATGATGTGGATAGAATTATTACTCTTGTTCTTATATTAGAAAACCAGGCAGAAATAAGTGACATGCCCAAGGTCACAGAGCTAGGAAGTGGTGGGTGGCTCCAGGGCCCCGGTTCCCTGCTTGCCCCCACTACTGAGAATTGAACCCATGGCCTCTGCATGAGGCACAGTCCTAACCCTTTTTAAAATTTTTATTGTTTTCTATTTTGAGACAGGGTCTTACTACATTGCTAAGTTGCCCATGTTGGGTTGACACTGTGCTGCTAATCACCTGATGGACAAAGGTATTCCTCATCTTAGTCTTGGACCAACTTGGGAAACATGGGAGTGATGAGCCAAACCTCTTTGCCCTGGATGAAGCCGCAGAGGCTCCAAGAGATCAGACGATCTCCTGAGGAAGCCATGTTTCAGTCTTCAGTGTCCAAGTGCATCACCATTTCCCCTGCATCACGTGCCCTTCCCAAATCCAGCACGTGGGCCTGGAATGACAAAGCATGCCACAAAAAGGCAGCTGTCAACTATTTCTTAATTAAGCTTTTGGGAGTTGAGTGACCACTACTTAAAATTCCCTTTTCACTTTCCTCCACAGAAATGCTTATTTCTTTAATCTGGGGTTGAGGGGAAGAAACTACCAGAAGCCCTCATTGGCTTGGCTCTCCTGCCCACTAGTTGGCCCGCTGCTCTTTGGTACTTTGGTATTAGATAAACTCTGGGGCAAAGTCCACTTTTCCATGCTCTGCTTTGTGGGTGCTGACTCCCTGCACCGTGGCTGCTCCATATTCCCACTGGTTAAGGCTCCTGGGGAGAGCTGATGTGGGGTATGTCTAGTCTATTCTGGACAATAGGATATAACATGCTATTCCATGGGATAATTAGGTGACTGTCCCACTACTGCAAGCAATGAGACATTACTATTATTACACTGAGAAATAGTTGCTCAGGCTAAGGTCTTCTAGTTTGCCCCAGTGGGAATCAAATTATTGGTTTATTAAAGAATATTTCCAAAATTAACCTAGAAAGACCATCATCTACCACTTCGTGGGCTACATAGTTCATCTTGTTCACTTAAATGTCTCTGTAGTTTTTGTTTTTAACTTAGACTTTTCAAAGATAGCATCGAAATAACCAGCCAGGAACACTGCTGACCACATTAGAAGTGGTTAGGAGGTGAGGCTGTGGGAGCTTGTTGGTGTCCAGCTCCATAAGGGCTAACACGCTCAGATGATCACTCCTAATACGGCTCCTGAAGACACAGCATTTAAGAGACTCAATATGTCACAATTATATAAAAGGCCCTGGGAAGATAACCTAGAAATCACATGTACTGGAGTGAGCTCATTTCTCCTCCACTTAGAGAATGTCAGTGTGTACACATAGACACAGACACAGACACACAGACACACACACACACAGCACCCCTAACATGTACAGAGGTCACAAGAGCCCCAGAAAGTACCATACACTGCACGGCATGCACTCATTTAGCCCAAAGCCCACTGGTTCTCAGTCCTGGCTGCACATTACAAACCTCCTGGGGACTTTTGAACATTCTGATACTCAGCTCCAGAGGTTCTGATCTCCTTGTTTGGGGGTGAGGTGAACCCACTGTCCTTATTTATGGAGGTTGGAGGGTTTTCTAAGACATAAGAAGTTCAGTGCTAAAATGAAGAAAACCCTTGGTGCGTTGAGTGTTCACCCTGGTTGGAGACAGGTGGTTCTCTTTGTAAGTGTCCTGGGGATTCTAACCAGTCAGGATGGGGGCCCCAAAATGCTCTAAACTTTAATCCATATGCTGAGGACAAGTAATTTAGGACCTGGGAAGATACTGTAGAATATTTTATTGTTATAATGATGATCATTATGAAGAAGAAGCTCTTTGTAAAGGAGAAGTCCTGGTCAGGTGATACTTTCTCCCCCTTTCCAGGGCCCCAACAGAGTTACTACAACTGCTCACCTCCCTCCCCACGTCTGGGCTGCAGTCCACACATAGATTCCTTCTGTTGAACTGGGGAGAGGCTGCTGAGTTACTTTATAATGAAAGAAGACTCTGGGAGAGGTTAGCTCAAGAGCCCACCATTCCAAGCTGGGTCACTGCAGCTGAAGCCCTCATCAGTCCTCACCAGCAGGAAATACCAAGCAGACCACGTACTTTTCATTTTTTTACCTTCCAGCCAGCTTTGGCATGACTTGTTAACATCCAACAATGCTTGCAAACATATATTATTTCTACCTACCCTCTTTGCCTAAGTTACCAGGCTGGGAACGAGAGGAGAGCATCATGCTTGCAAGCTTTTGGAGGTGCTGTGACTCTCTACCCTGGAAATCACCTGAGAAGCTTATAAGTATCTATGCGCCCTGGGCCATTGCTAGTCCAATAAGTCAGAATCTCTGGGAGGGGGGACCAGGCATTGCTTTCTGAAAGCTCCCCCCAGGTGACAGCAATGTGTAGCCAGGGCCGAGAGCCTCTGCTCCATAATCGTTCTCAGTGTGGTCCCTGAGCCACTTTGTCAGCCTCACCTGGGAACTTATTAGAAATGAAACCTCAGAGGCCCTCCCGGGACCTGCTGAATCAAAGCACTTAGCCATCAGGTTTTTTCTGTTTGTTTTTGTCTTTTAAACCAATCACCTTTAATAAACCTGCTCTGTGATTCTCATGCACCATAAAAGCTTGAAAGCAGTTGAAATGACAAACTGGTATGATCGAAAACTACAGAGAACACTGACAAACATTTAAATTTATTATAGTAGGAGATAGCTTGCCATGAATCCCCTGGAGACACACTTGAACTTTATGAAACAATTCTGAAAGTCCTTTCCTGCATCTTTAGTTGTGCTTGTGTTGCTGCTTTGATGTCCTGAATGGTGGATGAGGACAAACTGCACTGTTTCTGCAAGCGAGCCTTTCTGCTGCAGTGCCGTCACCATGTTCTGATCACACCTCATAAAGCCCTACAGGAAAGAGGGTTTCCAGAACTGCCTCAGAACATGGCAAGAAGGATGTGTCGCATCCCAGTTGAGGGGGGTATTTTGAGGGGGATTGACGGCCAGGTGCCTTTCACTCTAATAATTTTTTTTAACATTTAAACAGTCACTATATATTCCAAGCAGTATATGGATGGAGGCACTTAAAGGGTTAGTTTTTGCCTCTGATTTCCTTATCTGTGGCGCGGTTCAGTTCTCTCTTTCTAATGGCTTTCAGTAATAAAGTGGTGAGCCTGCCTCACCTGGAATGAAAATACAGAAGACACTCTTGAGTCTCTTATTTCTGGTCTGGGAACCAACAAAGCAAAATACTTGTAGGAAGCAGCGGAGATAAAGTGTTTGTTCTCATATAATTAAGTCATCTGCTTTAGCATTGTTTTATAAGGTGCACGGTTTTAGCTTTCACCCGTCATTTCTGCTTCTACCAAACAGTGTGTTGCCAGAAAGGAAAAAATATAGCCCAAACAGGTTTAATTAGAGTGATACTAGGTTGGAATTCCCTAAGGCAGTCTATGATATTGTAGGATGGAGTGCTGCGTAGAACTGAGGTCAGGGACCCTCCGTTCACACTAAGCAAGTTGAGATGAATCTGACAGTTGGAGAAGTGGAAGCAAAGAGGACAGGATGGTCAGTAGCACTTTGAGCCAAGAGAAGAGAAAAGTACAGATGACCGTTCTGACCTCTGGGAAGTTAAATTTTAGAATCCAAGCTCTTTTGGGCAGTTTCTGAGAGGCATAAATGAGTGTTGTTTTAATTGGAGAAGTTTAAAGATTTGTTCTATCTCTCAGCTTTGTTAAAAGAAAGTTTCATAAACCAATTAAAGGTAATAGTGCATTTTTGCAAAGCAAAACAAAAACAATGGGCAAATCAGCTCCCAGAGCAGGTTCTGAGAACTCCAGCCAACAGTGTGATCAGCATTTATAGGAAAATGCAGTGGAGAAACAGAAAAGGCCTCAGCTGGCTGCAGCTTAGGCAATCAACTAGTATACTAGTCATAGTTTAACTAGTTAGTTGTTTACAGCTTAATCAGTGAATTAGCTACAGGGCCTCCTACAACCAACAAAACCCCAGTTACTGTGATTAAACTCCACATTGATTTGGTCTTTTGGGCCCAGGGTAGGTTCCTAGTACAGATCCAAGACTTCCTACAATTTTTTTTAATACCTCCTGCTTATAGAATCTAGTCATGGGAGAAGACAGCTAACTTTGCATATATAATTTTAAATCTCTTAAACTTTATTTAGAACTTTTTTTTTCTAAGTAAAAGCCAGGGAATGTCAGGTGGTAAACTAACACTCAGTTATACATAGTATGTATTTTAATCCTCAGAATACTGTGAGGTATCTTTGGCCCTACCTGATTTCCAAATCAGAAAATCAGGGATCAGAGACACTAAACAAATAGCTTGCTTCTCTGTTAAATGACAGCTAAGATTCTAATCCAGATCTGTCCAGCCCAAAAGACTGGGTTTTCTTAGTCCAGGAGGATAAACTGGTGCTTAGACTGGGTAGTCAGCCACCAGTTCTGTGTCCAACTGCAATACAAACAGATTAGTGCAGAACTCCTCCCCTACAGGGAGACAGCGTTAGTTAGGGACCTATTCTCTGTGGTGTTTTCTACTTATCTCAGGATATTTGAACCCTGTCTTTTAAAAATGTTTGCAGAGTAAATAGTTTGCAGAGGAGAGAGATCACTCTGGGGCAGAGGGCAGATTTATTTCCTAGATAGGAGAAAAACACAGATAATCTCTCTGGGGCAAGATTGGGCAGGTTTGTGAGTTTGGGGCTTTTGTCTTGGGGTTCCTCTGCTGCAACGCAGAACCCATCTGTGCACAGCATCCATCAGCCTGGACCTGCCTTCACCTTGTTCACAAGGGACTGGGCAAGCACAGGCAGCCAGTGTGGGCACAAGCAGTAAAGTCCTTTATTTCTGATCCAAGAGTCTCCTGTCTTCTGCTAGTATCTGTGAAACTGTGACAGGTGAACTTGTTTGCCAGCAAGCAGTGTTAAACCTGAGATTCTCACAGTCCTTGACAAACATGGCCCCTTGCACCTGGGTACGCAAACCACTGCTTCACATTCTTTCATGTGGCCTTTGGTCAGAGAACCTTCAGTCAGCTGCAAAGTATCGTTCTACGTTTCTCTTCTCTCTCTCCCTGCTGCCGTGATTACTGAAACTGAGGGGAGACTAGAATAAGACAGGAAGTAGAAAGGTAATGTGGGATGTTAGCTTCAAAGAGAACCGAAGACCACCCATGTACAAAACTGAAACCCCACTGCCATTAAATCATAGGTCAAAAGTACTTTTAGGAGCTTAGGCCACTTTCCCCTTAATATGGCAAATATTTTAGGATCCCTTGTTGTGAACATCTGATGATAGAAGTACAGACCTGAAAAGTCATGTGAAGGTGACTTGATACCTCCTTAAGATTTCTTCTTTTGGGTACTAATCCTGCCATCTAAAGACACATAGACAGCTGGGCATGGTGGTGCACACCAGTAATTCTAGAATTCTGGGAGGCTGAGGCAGTAGAATGGTACGTTCAGGCCCAGTCTATTGAATTTAGTGAGTTAGTGAGATCCTGTCTCAAAATGAACAACAAAAAGGTCTGGGAATATAGCTTCATATAAAGGTCCTGGGTTCAATCTGTAGTATTGATAAATAAATTAATAACTAATAGATAATAAAAAAGACACATGGACTAAGGTGAATCTTCAAACCCTTCAGCTGTCCCCTCCTACCCCTTCCAGTCTAGATGAACAATTTTCAATCTGTCAACCACTCCTCCATACACACGATCATCAGATCCTTACTTATCTAGCCATTCTCCGAATATGCCCCATTTGTCCATGTTTTTGTCTAAGTCCTTTGAAGAAATTAATTTGGTTTTTGGACAGCTGATACCTGTATACAGTGCAAACTTCACAAGGTACAGGTATATGTTCTTCCCTTGCCGACTCCGATCACCCCTTCCTCCTTCAATTAAAGATAGCTTCGGGGCTTTTGCTTTTTTTTCATTATTATCTTTAAATATAGCCAGTATTTTTTCTTTTCTTTGCTTTTGACAGCCTTTCAGCAAAAACTCTTTAGGCATTTCAGTCTCATATTCAGAGCAACTCTTACCCCCATCCCAGCTCAGATTGGATCTGTAGACCAGGGAGCAGCCCTGGGAAAGTAGGACACAGTTTGTGGCTTTTCTGCATATCTGACCTCACTCTCTCCCAAGAACCTGGGCATGGCAGTGGCTGGTGATTAGAGGAAAGGCCACAGTCTTCCTCATTATTGAACTTTGGTTTCCTCTATGTCCATATTCTGTGTATCACTGCAACAGTCAATGGAACACAGGATAGGTTTTAAGTAAACATTAAATGAATTAACTAGCTCACAAGTGGCTAGATGAATGGTCTCAGCAAGTTAATAAATGCATCCAAACTGACAGAATATCACAAAACATTAGCATGCGCCATTGAAAAGAACAAACAAAAATATGGAGGCACAATTCTGCTCACTATAGCAGGGCCTGGAGGGAGAAGAGGAGATCGGAGTTCAGGGATCGCTCCGAACCAACAGTGCCTTTCTAGAAGGTGTTATATCAGGGACTGGGTTACTTTTACCCTACTGTAGAAGGTGATGGTGAACTCTGCATCATTACTTCTTGTTTTGAACTTTAGAGCACTTGATCAGTTTCTCTTCTGTGGTATAGAAGCAAGTAGACATTTTAGCCCAAAGTCACTTTTAAGAGAAAATTACTTTTATTACTACAAGTTAACAATACATAATTATATTTATTGTGGGAAGTTAGTACATGTGTATAATATGTCCTAATTCTTTATCTAAATCCCCTTCCCCTACCCTTCCTCCCTCTCCATCTCCCGGTCCCTGTCCCGTTGGCAAAAGATCTATCTCTTTGTTTCCTGTTCTCTTTTATCTGGTTCTTTATATATACTTTGGGCTTTTTCTATAAGAGAAACCAGTGATATATAAGCTTGTGTCTAATTCTTCTAACCCTCTGGCCTCAAGGTGCATCCATTTTTCCACAAATGATTCAAGTTTATCTTTTTTTACCCATTCATCTGTTGACGGACATATAGGCTGCTTCTTGCAGGTTGATTTTGATTGTTTTTCTTAGAAAAGAATGCTTGGAAGTAAACAAAAGGGAGAGGAGAGTTGTGTGGCTGGAGATAGAATCATTGCAGATTTTTCATCTTAAAGTAAATGCCAGGATATTCACTTTCCATCATCCAAAGGTCTTTCTTTGTGGGTAGCAAGATTACATGGCACCTAAGTGGGATTTCATTGTTGGAGATTCTGGTAGAGCCATGGCCATGGTTATGGGCTGAACGTTTGTGTCTCCACCAAATTCGTATGTTGGAGCCTTAACCCCCAGTGTGGCTATATTTGGAGACGTGACCTCTAAGGAAGGAATTAAGGTTATATGAAGTCATGAAAGTGGGACTTTGATCTAAGATATCTCATCAGAAGACCCATAAAGTGAAACATCAGATACTCTTACACATTTCTCTTACTCTCTTTTCCTTTCTCTGTGGAAGGACAGAAGAGAGGCCTGGTAAAGACACCATGAGCAGGTATACCCTCACTAGACCCCAAATGTGCTGTCACCTTGATCTCAGACTGATGGTCTCCTGAACATGAGAAATACCTTTCTGTTGTTTAAGCCACTCATGCTATGGCATTTTGTTACAACTGCTCTAGCTGACTAATACAGATACAATGTTGCCCACCCTAGATGTCCAGGCTATATAACCCTTAGGAATTCTGGAGAACCAGAAAGACTTCTGTGCTCTAGGAACTGGCAACTGACAATCTCTAAGCCCAAACAAGCTGGCTGTTCCCGTTCTAGACTTTACCCTGTAGTTATCCTCTAATTCACTCTCTGATGAAGGCAGTGGATCTCAGCCTTGGATGCCCATTGGAGTAATCTTAGAGGTTTAAAAAATATCCATGCCTGTGTGCTATCCCCAGAGACTGTCAGTTTATTGGTCTGGAATGCAGCCTGGACATCAGGATTATTTTAGAGCTGATTTTAATTCACCAAGTGATTCTAAGGTTTAGCCATGAAAGAACCACTACTCCAAGCAAAAATTTTAAGGACAAGGAAGGGGTTAAGGTCAGCCTGTACTCTCCATGGAGAGAAAGAGTGCGTCTATCTCTATGTGGGTGTGAAAGAGTTGTCAACACCAGGAAAAGGTGTGGTCTTCTCCCTAGAGTAGAAAAAGGAACAGAAAGTGGTCACGTTAACTCTGCACATGTTCTCATCTGCTAGGAGGCCCTAACTCCTGTGCAGTGATACATCCAAGAATCCCACAACCAGGCCAAAGAATGTGTTCTTTTCATTAAGTGGGCAGGAAGGCCCTGCTGGATAATTCCAAACCTGAGAAATAAAGAAAGCTCCTCAAATAGTACCAAGCTTCTGATTGATTAAAACTTCCTCTTACGTTGTCTTCTTTAAACCCAAACATCTTCTGAAAGTGCTGAGCTTTGTACTTGCTTTTGTGGAAAGCACTGCCTTAGAAGGGGAGAGGATCTCTCTTCTGTCTCTCTTTGGAGATTTCTGAGTCCCCTCTCCTTCCCAGAGCCACTAGTCAGAAGGTCCTTGAAGAGGAGTTTTTCATTGAGCCACTAAAGCTTAAATAAGAGCGGAAGGAATTTTCTCCTCCTCTTCCCTTTATGTTTTAAAATTCTATTTGCATTTACATTTATGGTTTATTGCTTTGACCTTGTCACACTGCATTTATTCATTTCTACAGATGTGCTACATTTTTGTCCATAGCTTGAGTATAAGTCCTACACCTATTGGTGAAGAGCCTTCATTTAAACCTAGATTTAACTAATACCACTAAACAGTCTTGAATGCACAAGGGGACAGCTGTGCTGTATGGCGCTGTGCATCCAGGTGGTAGATATATCTATAAGCTGGATTAAAAATGCAACAGATGCAAATTTCTCTCATTTAGAATGATTTATCTTGTACCTAACTGGAAAAGGAAGTTGTAGATCTGCCCCTGGGATAAGCAAACATTTAACATATTGTACCCCGTTTAGTTTTTACAGCAACCCTATGAGAATGGATATGATTATTGTTTTATGGGTGAATACACTAACTTCTAAGATATTAGGTAATTTCTTTGCTGGAGGTCGGGGCAGTATTAGAACTAGAATTTATGGCCTCATCATTACACTGCACTACTCCTATCAAAAGTCTGCTCATTTCTATTTTATAGAAGGTGGAATTAGGCTCTAAGTCTTGTTAAGCTGTGGGAGGCCTCTCGGCAGGGACAGTGCTCCGCTTACTTGGTTGCTGTATGTCCTCCATGGACTTTGGTTTTGTTTTATTTTTCAAGACGGTCATGAGCCTCATCACAGTTGGAAGACATCTCGCTATTTGTGGGACCTTGTAGGGTTGATAGACTTGTTCCTAGAATTTCTACAATTTTATGAGTGTTTAGGATATAGCCTCCCTTTTTTCTTTTATCTCTTCAAAGTTCTTTTCAGCAAGTAGTTAAGTAGGCTTTAAATTACACATGAATTCAGAAGACTTAAAAAAAAAAACTTTCTAACTTTTCTTTCTCTTCCAGCAGCAAAGGGGGCTGGGGATATAGCTCAGTGGAATAAGCGTCTGCCTAGCAAGCACAGGGTCCTGAGTTCGATCCCCAGTACTGCCAAAAAAAAAAAAAGTGATAAATTTAAACAGTTGTTTCCATCCAGCAGCAAAATATAAATGTAAGCCCTTTTCCATTTTTCTGAAACTTATAACACCTTCCCCCACATCGACCGCCAATGCCAGCTTCATGGTGATGTGTATTAACACATGGGTGCCTGGAGTTTTACAGTGGCTTGTCATCCTTCCTGTTTAAGAACATAATAAAAATGTAGCATGCTCAAAGTTATATGATGTAGATTAGGGTGGCATCCTTAATCAGTACTTAATCAGAGGCTTCTTTAACCCAGTATCACTGCACACTACTTGGCTTGTTTTTTCTCCAGTGGTGGGGAGTGCTAACACTAGCCTTTCTAAGTAGTTTTTTGTGGAGCACTTCTGTGTCCAGTGCATCTCTCAAAATCCTCGGGGTGAAAGGTGGTAAAGGATGAAGAAATAAAGACAAGAGTCAGGAAACAGAAAGCTGAGGTCAGGTGGAGCCCTCTCCAAATGGGAGAAAGGAATGGCTCAACCACTGCAGCACATTAATTTATACACTCAACAGGTTGATGTCACATGACACTGCTCTGCCTAGCAACCTGTTTGCTCGGATTTTGTAGGCTCTCCCTGTTCTTGGAGCTGGAACAGTTTGTTCACATGGCTCTCCTCAGGCACTCCACATATGAGATCAATCTCCAGCTTCCGCCACTCCCAACAGACCTTTGTCTTCACTGTCTCAGTGATAAAACCAGTGAGGGTCAGGCTTGTAATACGTAGTTGTGGATCAGGAACAAATATTGCCCTTATAAGCAATATAATCTGCTTAACCAATGGAATTAGTCATTGGTGTTTGCCCAAGAATTAGTGAAGTTGTTTCTCTATTTAAGAGGTAGAAGGAATCAGTAAGACCCAGGAGGTCTCAAGTACCTTTGCTTTTGGCTCACCTTGGCTCAATTGCTCTCTTACCTGTGATAAAATTGTCCCCAAAGCCTACTTATATAATGCACCTCTAAAGCTCAGTCTCAATTTCCACTTTTCTCCAAAGTATAAGGATGGAGATGTTATATTGAGAGGCTCTAAGGAAATAGACAAGGTTTCTTCTATTAGTGCATGCTAATTAATTACTGTGGGCATCATAACCTTAGACAACATTGCAGGTTGAACTCTCCCTCTCCCCTACATAAAAACATAGGTTGAAGTCCTGATATCTGGTACTTGTGAAAGTGACCTTGGTTGTTTTTTTTAAAAGAAAGTCCTTGCAGATAGAACTAGGTTAAGATGAAGTCATACTAGAGTAGATTGGGTTCTTATAAGAGGAGGCTATACCTAGTGAAAGAATACTGTATGATGATGGAGAAAGAGATCACAGTGCTATATCCATAAAGTCAAGAAATGCCAAGGGTTGCTGACAACACCAGAAGCTAAGAGATAGGTATGGAACAGGTTCTCCCCTAGATTATCTTCAAAAAGAGGCCAACCCTGCCAACACTTTGATTTCAGAATTCTAGCCTCCAGAACTCTGAGAGAATCAATTTCTATTATTTTAAACCACCCAGTTTGGGGCAATTTGTTACAGACAGGAAAGAGAGGCTGCCTCTGATGTAGACATTATGGGTTTCTGTGGAACTAGAAAGCAGGTACCATCTCCTTAGAGGGCCATAGGTCAGAGACAGGAGCCACCAACAGTTAGGTGGGGATAACTTGTGAGGCTTGGGGTTTATTTCACCTGGGAAAAGCTCCTTCGAGCCAAGCAGAGTTGTGCTAAGCTGTTGGGTTTTCACCTTCAAGAGGAGCCTGGCATTGCTGAGCAGATCACAGCTTGCAAAGGATCAGGTACTTTATTTGAATGGGTGCTGAAAGTAAAAGGGACTAGCTGAACTTTGTCTGTTTTACAATTGTGCCAAGGGACAGCTTGTCTAAGAAGAGGCAGGACATATAAAATCTTTCTTCTTTGAAATCTGAGAGTTCACTTACCCAATCCTTCTTTGTACCACCTTCCTAAGGGTTAACTAACATGAGAATTATGTTCCTGAAGTCCTTCCTGGAAGAGAGTTCAGAGTTACATTTTATGTGCTAGTTTTATGGGGTGCTCAATAAATGATGATCAACAGATTTTTTTTTTTGCATGTAGAAATGCATGTCCTTTAAGTGAATAGTATAGTGCAGTGATGGCAAGCCTTTTAGAGACAGAGTAGCAAACTGCAGCCCCAAGCCCACATACTTGTCCCAAAGTACCAATGCTGCAATTAAACCTGAACATTGAGGTTTGAGTTTAGAAAAAACAACTCATACATGAACATCTTCTGTCTGCAAAGAAAAACACAGTAACACATGTGCATTTTCCAGAATTCCCTAAGGATTGAGGCACTTACTCTTCCACATGCTAGTGGAGTTGCCTGCTGCAAGCTGCCTTGGCTGGAGCTTTTCCGCCCCCCAAGGACAGCCTCCATTTAATGACTGGCTGATCCAGGAATCCAAAGCTCATCCCACCCCACCCCCTGCACTTCAAGTGAAGGTGTCTTTGAGTGGTCCACAGCTCCCCATAGCATTGGCTGAGGCATCTGTTGCAGCTGCGTTGGCTACAGTTTGGCCTCTCCTGCCCAGTCTGCTTCTCTCCCTCTTTTGGCTGTCTTTGTCCTATGAGCGCCCACTCCGCAGTTAAAGTGTCTCCTCGCAGTTTCAGTCTAAGAGTCTGTCTTCCAGAGATTCTCATCTGTTGCCCTTCAGCTGGATCATACAAGGAAAGAAATACAGGAACCACAATAACAGACACAGAATACGAAATGCATATAGCTATAGGTAGTCAAATATATTATCTCTCCGAGTCTGCACTGTCTCTTTCCCCAGGATAGTGGCTGCGCCTTTAAAGATCTACTACTCACCAGGGGCTCTTGACTTCTGGGAACACAGCAGCTCTCAGCAGGCTTCCACTGAATAAGGTAATGGATGAATGTTCATGGAATTTGACTTGGCTCTGGAATGAATTAAATGGGCCTCTCAGGCAGTTTTCTTTTCCCCTCTGTAAGAAAGATAAGGGTATTCAGAGTATTTATTAGTTTCCCAGTGCTGCCCTAATAAAGTACTGGAAATTGGATGGCTTAGAACAATAGAAGTTTATTATCTAACTTTCTCTAGAGGGCAGAGTTTGAGATCAAAGTGTCAGTAGGGCCATACCCTCTCTGAAGGCCATGGAAAGATTTCTTTCTAATCTGGAGAGTTGTTAGCGATCTTTAGTGTTCCTTGGCTTATGGGATCATTACACTGATCACATCTGTATTGTTGACGTGACATTCAGCTTGTGTGTGTGTGTGTATGTGTACAAGTTTCCCCCTTTTATAAGGACGCTAGTCATGTTGGGTGAGGACCCCATCCTATTTATTTTCACTTTACATTTTTAATGATCATATTTCCAAATAAATCTGTATTTTGAGATAATATGAGTTAGGGCTTCAACACATGGATTTTGGTGGGATGTAATTCAAACCACAACAAGATATCTCTCACCATTTTCTGTAGAAGTTTTCAATTTTTTGGTTTTGGTACCCCAGTTTTCTCACATATCCTGTGGTAGAAATGCTGGGCTACAGAGAGACCATGGCAGAAGAAATGTGCCCTAAAGCAGCAGGTCTGAGCCAGAGGTAGTCAGGAGCTGATGATCAGACAAGTCAGGATAGCGAAAAGTCCTAATTCAACTATGCAGTCTAGGAAGATTGGAAAGAAATTCTGTGCACTTGATTGGTGGAAGCAAACACATGAAGCAATACACCATTCTTTAATTGGGATGGGTCAAGGCTGGGAAACTGAACTCTTCACTTAGCTTTGCCTAGTGATTTTCTTCCAAAGAGTACTGTGTGGAAAGGGAAGATAGAGTAGCTTTATAGCAGAGAAACCTGGCAGATAACGCTTCAGTTAGGTAACCAGGTCAACATCAGCAATGTTAAGTCATGCTGATAATCTATACTATTGATGCAGTGTGGTGAGAATGGGATTTCACTGGTGTGAGCTTCTCTAAGATGCTCATGAACCCACTATGACCATGCAAAAAAATATCAAGCACATGCCAAGTAAGGGACATTTTACAAGATACCTGGCCAGTGCTCCTCAAATGTCATCAAAAATAAGAAAACTCTGATTAAATGTCACAGCCAAAAGTAGCCCAAAAAGATGATAACTAAATATAATGTGATGACCTAAAACAGGAAATGGATATTAGGTAGAAAGTAAGGACATCTGAATAAAAGTACCAACTTCATTTAACTTTAGTATCAATGTTGATTCAATAATGATAAATGTAGTATAATATAAGACGCTAGTAATAGGTGAAACTGGGTAAGGGATGCATGTCTTGGTTTATCACAGTTTTTCTATAAATCTAATAAAACTCTTCTAAGAAGTTTTTCAAAGTCAAATTTAAATAGATTACCCCTTTGATTATTTTTTCTAAGCACTGATCATTCCATCCTCTACTCAGCACCTTTGGCTTCCCTGAATCCCTCCCCGCTTTAAAGTCACATACTGAAGTATACTGTTGCAAAGGTGCCCTAGTCTCTGCCATTGGTCTGTGTCTCTTTGCTGCCTACATGTTTGAGATTTCTCCCACTACACATGTTGCTACAGCATGCAGTGATTCTCAAGCTTCCCTTGGCCAAGATACCTTTATAAAGTAGTTCATCAACTGGGAAGCTTATGGAATCACAGGGCCTCATCCAGCTCCTCAGGTGACCCCCTCTGCAGCCCAGCCGGGGAACTTCTGTGTGCCGCTCCCCATGGCTCCCACCTGGGTTGCGGTGGTCAATCTCCCTCTTCCACACCCTCCAGTTCTGTCTTACACTCCTATTTGTGAAAGCTTGGTGATGTTGCATTTCAGCAACTTTAAGAAAGAATTCCCCCTTTCCCCTTAGCAAACTGTTTCATCTCTCAGCTATTCAAAGACAGAAAGCAGAGAGTGGCCTGTGTAAAAGGTTGTTTATTCCCAGGGATGACTATAATAAGGATATGCAAAGCAGGGACTGACCCATCAGACTACTGGTAAGAGGTAAACACTTGGTCAGAACGTTATTGGCTGAATATTAGCTCTGGCTTTTGCTCCTCCATGTCTAGTCAGAAAATCAAAAGGAGGAGATATGGCAAGGTGAGGAAGAAAACTCATTCTTATTGTAGTTGATTCGCAGAGGATAATGGGGCACTCAAGAGATACAAACAGGGGCCCTGGCACCTATTCTGCCACCTCAGCAGATAGGAGTCCTCAGAAGGGGTGGCCTCAGAACTTGGGAGGGAAACTGGGTGGGAGCTCTTCCACTGTGGATAATTGCCCCAGGTGCTCTCCCCTAAGGTGACGACTTTTACTACTGCTTTGATACATGTATAATTGTTGCTCCTAGAAAATACAGTATAGCAGAGGCTCACCTTTGCCTGGTAGGAGAATCAAGGGTGAATCCAGAAGCTTTACCGCTTCCTTCTCCAGCATGACAGGAGTAAAGAGGCTCAGAGTACAAATCTATTATTTTTTTTTTTTAACCAGGACCATAGGAGCCAAAGGACAGGCTTGCACAGGTTTGTCCTCCAGTACCGGTCAATTGCTTTGACCTATTGACTTTGCATCTGGCAGAGAACTCCAATACTCTGTGGCCAGCCGCAGTGTTGCCCTGCTGAGCAAATGTTGATTTAACCTATTGGTCTTCTGATGCTATTATGAAGTCCACTCCATCATAGCCTAAAGTTGTTAAAACATGGAGAGCTTTTTGCTTATTCATTGTTGTTCAAAGAGTGTTTATAAAAAATTATAACATTACCACTCCGCAAGACTCAATCAGTGTAAATTGCCACTCTCATGAACAAGGAGGGAATAGAAATGCTCTTTGTTTTAGAAAGCGATTAACACCATTCCTTTTTTTAAATTTCCTATCACATGCTTAAGAAGATCTTGCACTGTACATTAATTTTGTTTTAACATATTACTTACATTAAATAGTAAAGACAAAAGTTAATTGAATCTGCCTAGTGCCTTTTATTATGATTTCAAATGCTTCTTTAAAATGAAGTACATGCATGCCCAGACTTGTTCTGCTCATTTTCTTTCGCCTTGTGCTCTTCTAAAACATGTTTTTGATAAAATACCAACACATCTCTAACGTTACACATTCTTAAAACTTTAAAGTCTAAATGAAATACAGTAACACAACAATGACACTGTTTGATCAAAATAAGCACATCTTACACTTGAAAAAGGAAGGTGGGTTTCACTGACCTGTACCACTGATATAATGCACTTCCAGTATCCTTGCTGCTGAACTATGTCTGCTGACTAAAGTTAATTTTGCTAAATGTTATTATCCCAAAGTTTGCCTTTTGTAGTTTCTAATTTGGATTAATTTGGAGAAAGAACATTTACCATAGATAGAATGACAATGAAAGAACATATTTTAGTAAAACTAGTCTACACTTCATTTTATAATCGATGTCTCAGCAGATTCCTAGCTAGCTGTAATCTCTTCGCTATCCCTTGTTAATGAGTTTATGTAAAGCGATAACACTTTAGTAAATGATTCTTTATTCACTTGCAAATTTTTTATGCCTTCTGAGTGTATTCATAGTTAACCTTTTAAATAACTTTTATTCAAGGCAAATTCAGTTGAAAGATAGTTCTGTTTATTTTGAGTTGGATGTTATAAGTTTGTCACACTTCTCTATTGCTTTTCTATGTACTTATGTCAGTAGAATAATTTTATGTTCCCGAGGTTTATAGAATTCATGTTTGGTTCTACACTGTGTTTGCTTTCCACATTTTATCTATATGTTGATTTTAAATTTCAAGATTTAATAAAGAGTATATGTTGATGATGGCAAAGGGATTACAGTATTTCCAATCCCATATATTGTTCTTTTTTTCATATATTGTTCTAAAACCTTGTCTTTTCTATCAAGAGGGTGAATCTATCGCTCCTTTTGAACTTCAATTTTCATTGGCTGCCTTGTCTACCTAAGTCCAGTGGAAGTGATACTCTGCATCTTCTTAGTCTAGGTCCCTGCAGACAGCATAGATTCTGCCTGAATCCTTCTTGGTATGTGTGTTTCTAGAGCTCTAAGCCATCACAAAGGAGTCTAGCTACCCTCAACCTGCCATCGTGGAGTGGCCACAGTAACAGACTGTATAGACCTAAAGATTGCTGAGGCATTACCATCCGACGCAGACCGCAGGCCTCCAGGTTGCTGGTCTCCCCAGCTCAGGCACCAGAAATATGAGTAAGGAAGACTTTAAATTGACTCCAGGTCCAACAACTCTCCTACTGCAGCCTTGCCAGATACTTTGAGCTACAGCCATTTAGTTGAGTGCTTTCAAATTCCTTGGCCAAAGAAACCATGGGAGAGATAATAAATGAGGGCAGTAGTTTTGAGCTATGACTTTCTGAGGTGATTTGTTATGTATCCAAGATGCCTGGAACAATTACTTACCGTAAAACCAGTTAGCATGATTGAACCCACAGGGGAAAAAATGAACCTTGTCTTGTTTCATTTGAAACACATGCCACTCAAAGAAAGCTATTCTAAACATAGCACTCAAATCATTGTTCACTTCTTACTCTATTCAAAGTTACGTCACATCTTAGTTTGCCTCATATCTGAGAAAAAACTTTGTACAGCATGAAAATCTTTTTCCCAGTTTTTATCTGGCTTGTTTTCTTCTTGCTGGCAGCACAAATGTACAGTTTCATTGTATTTTGTATTGAAAGCTACTTTCTTGTTGGAGGCATTCTTCCTGGAGCACTGTCTGCTGCCTAGTTTGCCACACTGTTGTCAAATTGGAGCTTCAGTACTCTGGATTTCTGTCTTGGTTTCCTTTGCTCTATAAAACCATCTGCTGAAGTAACTGCCAAAGGAAGCATGGAGCACAGAGTTTCTGAGTCGCTGTATATATCTTCCTTTTGCCACATTTGTCTTTTTAAAGTCATGGTCAAGATGATCAATATTAAAGTATCTTAAAGTATCATTGTTTTCTAGCTTTTAGTGTTGCTGGAGGATGTCTGTTGTTCCATTTTATATTTGTTCTCTGGGGATAAACTTTTTCTCCAATCCTGGGATTTTCCTCTTTAGCCCTTGTGTTATAAAATTTCTGTAGACCCATGTCTAACTATGGGTAGGTGTCATTTTATTCAAATACCTACCATTTGTTGTACTTTTTCAATCTAAAGACATGAGTCTTTTATCAGATCAACATAATCTTCTTCATAGTATCTTCAGTTACACCCTCCTTTCCACTGTTTCTAGATATACACTGGACCATTATTTTCATTGACTTAGCTTTTGTTTATGTTTTCCACGTCTGGACTTCTAGGTGAAACTTTCACTTTATCAGCCTCGTCTTTAGTTTGGTCTTCAACTATCTCCATACTTCTCTTGAGTTTCTTTATTGATAATTTTTCACTGTTGGTGAGAGTGTAGACTGGTACAACCAATATGGAAATCAGTGTAGAGATTTCTCAGAAAACTAGGATTAGAGGTCCCATTCAACCCAGCTGTTCCCCTTCTGGATATTTTCCCAGAAGATTTGAAAACATCATATCACAGCAATATATGTGCACCCATGTTTATAGCAGCACAATTTGTCATAGCTAAATCTTGGAAACAACACAAATGACCATCAACTGAGGAATGGATAAAAAAGATGTGGTATTTTTATACCATGGAATATCACACAGCTATAAAAAAGATAAACTCAAGGCTTTTATAGGAAAATGGGTGTAACTAGAAACCATACTCATTAGTGCATAAACAGACTCACATGTCTAAACATCATATTGTCTCCCTAGTGTAAGAGCCTGAAAAAGTAAATAAAACCCAAAAGGTATAGTAAATATTGTGAAAGGGAAAGAAGGGTAAAATATATATGGATATACAAGGATAGCTGGGATAATTATACTGCTGATGTCTATTGGTTTATTGAAAGAAACAATTAATGCTTAAATTTGTCTTTTTCTGACAAATTTTGCATCATTATATCTGGTAATCTGAACCACTAATTTGAAGACAACAATATGCAATAGAACAACTATTGTTGAATCACTACTATCTTGATTAGTGAAACCCTGTATCATTTCTAATGTTTCTTTCTTATTTTTTATTCTCTTTAACTGTTTGATCAATCTTGCATTCTTGTATCTGGTAATCTGAGCAACTTCATTGAAGATAACAATAGGTTATGTAACAACTATTGTTAAATTCCTATCACCTTGTTTTGAAATTCTGTATTGTTTTTATTGTTTTGTTTTTGTCTTGGCTGTTATTTTGTTTTCTTTTCTCTTTAAAGTAAAAATTTTAAAAAAATTATTTCAAATTTCAAATAATTATGTCCTTTTCTCCAGTTGATTCTATTTGCCTCTATTGCAGCCAGTGCTTGTTTTGTGGATGCCACAGACTCCCAAATCTTTCTGAGGGTAACTTGGCATTCTGTAAATTACATCTCATTTACTTTCTGTTTCCTTAGTACTCTATGTTCATCTCAGGATTTCTCTTGGTTCTTGTTGAGTTTCCTCAAATATGTGATGATCCTTTGTTGAACATCCATACATATGTTTGAAGAACTATGTTGAGTTCAGGTCAATAATGTGGATTTCACTTATAGTGGGTATGTTTTCCCAGAAGGTAATTTTCTTAGTAGGAAGGCTCATTATGACTGTGGATGGATGGCTGAAGCTTCCACTTACCTAGCAAATTCAGGGTCATCACCGATGCCTGAAAAAGGATGACTTTACAGGTAGAATAGAATTTCACTTTATGTGGAGCTGGATTTGTGATTATTGTGGAGGCGGTGAAGCTTTCAAGCTGAAAAATACTGCCTTCACTCAGCTTCCTGTATCTTTCTCCTGGATGATCTTCTGTTTCTAGAATATATCTGCAGAATATAACGGTGCTCCAGCAGGCAGTATAGCTGTTCTACGTATGGACTGGTGAGGGTGGCCTGACTGGCCCAGTTGTTCTGTGGTTTGTCTGTTCTACAGTTAACTACTCATACTGTTGCCCCAGACTTACTTTTTTTTTTTTTTTTTTAATCTACAGGTTCCAAGCCTAGAGTCTCTTTAGTTGAGGACTATATTAGTCAGTGCTTGCTACAGAAACAGATTTAATGAAAGATATACAAATATATGAGAATTTACAAGACTGGCTCACAGTGCCCACCCGCAGGGTCAGGTGTGGACAAGCGTGAAAGGGCTGTCTTGGCTCTGGAGGACTGAAGTTCCAGTCGAAGGGACTGTGATGGAAGGTGAAAGCATCTGTGCTGGGAGCCAGGAGATGACGTCCAAGGTGAAAGATGAAGACTAGAGTTCCTCCGAAGACCGGGGAGGGAGCCCTCCTTCCTCGTTTCCCTGTTACTCCATTCAGGTGCGAGCCTGTCCATGGCTGGTGTCACTCACCCCCAGGGTGGGTCTCCTGTCTTCGGTAAATCTCTTCAGCTACATTCACAGCTCTCCTGATCCAATGTAGTCGCCCATTTCTTTCTCAGGTTGGCACAGTCAGGTAACTATCACAAGGACTGTTGGTGTAACCTCGCTTGCACATTTTTGTCCTTTGTAGTACTGCAGTGTGTCAATACGGACCATTTGCTTTTTGTCTCCAAGAAATTTACCCAATCCATTATTGTTTATATGATGATACTCCTTTTGATTTCAGCATTCTAACAGACTAATTTATCCCTTACATATTTCAAAAAGGTAGAGAAAATGTGGGTAAATATGCATGCTCTATCTAGCTGCCTTCTTAAACTGGAATTGCCTACACCTCCCTACATTGTAAAATAACTATTTTATTCAGTCAATAAGTATTTCTATATTCCTCTAAAACACAGAAGGAAGATACACTGTTAAGTTTTGCTTATTTTTGTGTGTGTTTACATGTGTGGTGTTGTGGGATAGGATCTAACCCAAGGCCTTGGACATGCCAAGTAAGCACTAAACCACTGAGCTATACCACACCTTCAGCCTATATAAATTTTTATGATAGAAAAATTGAGGGTTCAGAAAGTCAAAAGAATGATCATGTCCATTATCACCTTGCTAATAGTTAGGGTAGTATAGTTATAGGTTTTGTCTGTGAGTGAAATAACCTAGAGTAGGCTTTCCTGGCTACTTCATTTATTAGGTAACAATAAGCAAATATTCAAACTATCTGAGCCTCAGTTTTCTTGTCTATAAAATGGGGATCATGACACTTTACTCATAGGATGTTGTGGAGATCAGAGTGCTCAACATAGTGCCTACCATTAAGTAACCTACTAATGACCATTGGTAGCAGCGGGAGTGGCAAGAGTAGGTCATTATCCCAGTTATGAGACAGTATCTTTGCTATACTCTCTTCTCCTGGACACTGTTCCAGTTAATAAGTTACAAGACTTTTGTGGCTTCAGTTCTCTGTGGATGGTCTTCAACCCAGCCTCTATTTTAATCTCCAGGTTGCAAGGAACATGGCAAAGATCAGAAGTACAAATTAAAGACACACGGTGGACTAGCACAGATGTCATAATAATGCCTTGTGTTTTATAGAAAGATTTCCCATCTTTATCTCATTTATTCTTTCAAAACATTATGACACATGTAGTTTAGGTATATTATGATATATGCAGTTATTGGACATTTAGCCAATAAACTTTTTTGAGCAAGTTAACTTTCAGGGTGTCTATTGTATGGGGCAGTAATAATTTTCCTAACTGACACAGTATTTTAAAAGGACCCATTGAAATCAAGTGTATGTCTCCTGATGCTGAGGTCTTTGTTTTCAATGATAGACACACTTAGTTTTAGTAACCAATTTTATTGTCTTGGTAAATATAGACTTAAAATCATTGAACTCCACTAAGAACTTCATATTTTAAAAATCTCCCTTAAAAATGTGTTAGCCCAACATGGAAACCCAGTATATAAAATACATAGCAATATGGTTGCTCTGGTTGAGGAAGGCTTGTGGACCTGGAGTTCCAGCCACCAGGCAACCCCTTTGCCTTTACCTGCTGCCAGCACGGTGGCTACAGAACCACCTTTTCACCCCTCCAGAGCTTTAAGGAACAGAATTTGAATATTGATATGATTTGCTCCAAGGACAAGTTTTCCTGTTTCTACAGAAAAGTTACAATGTTTAAGGGCCTTCTTTATTTACCAGGCCAAAGTCTGCAAACGTTTTAATCCTCCAGCTAGCAACTTCTGGACAACATAACTATCATTTAGTTAAGTGAGACAACCAAAATTTAAAGAATAACTTACCCAAAGTCCCGTAGCTAATAAGCACAGGACTTGACACTGCTTATAGTTGTCTAACTCCAAATGCTATCTCTCTACTTCCTCAACATAAACAAGAAAATCTTAAGCTCCTCACTGGCAGTAAAATTCTGTAACGTCAAGGTGCTTTTTAAAGAGAGGAATAGAAAACATTGATCAAAACATAAATACTGAGCCAAAACCCAGACACAGAGGGAATTCTAAGTAGAAGACAGACAGAAGTGCATGGGGGTGCAGACAAAGAGATCAGTTTTTTTTTTTTAAGGTTAAATTTATTTTTTTATTTTTTATTTTTTTATTTTAGAAACATAAAAGTACAAAGACATATTGACAAACAGACACCCATTATCATAGAAAATAGTACAATCACAACTAATCTATAGACAAGGTGATATGGTCTCAACAGTAGTTGTTGCTTTATCCATTGATATCTTCGAATTGTAGATGTATGGACCCATATACAGACATGCAAATTTAGTCAGACA
>PVLD010020755.1:0-33138 GCA_004027595.1 Dinomys branickii | reverse complement strand
CCCTACTATCTTATCTATAATTTGGTATTTCCTTTAATGTTTTTGTGTTAACTAATGTGAAGATAACTATGTAATACAACATCCAGTTCTAATTCCCTACTATATTCTGTATAACTTTGTATTTTCTGTATTGTTTATGGCTTTTCTGGTTCATATGTCTCCATTCTTTTGTCTTTAAAATAAAATTTAAAAAACAAAACAAAAAACAAAAAAAACAAAAAAACAAAAAACAAAACATGCTGTTGTAAGCATCATGTAAAGTTTCAAATGGAGTGAATCCCCTTAAACAGCACTAGAGAAGCTACTAGTCCTCATAAACTACCCTTCCTGGCATAATCCCTGTACTGGTTAAGCTGGTGGGGTCAAGGGAATAGATGGAATCAGTTTCAGAATAGACTGTCACAGGTCTCCACAAAGGCCAGCAGTTGCTTAAGCATAAACACATTTACAATTGTTATATGCCTTTGGTCAGTTTATAGAGTGCTGAAGTGTTTCTTCATGGTTTGTTCATTTATTTTTCTTTTGGAGAAAGAGAGACATCTTTATAGCTGCTTTTAGCGAAGGTGATGTGATGATTCCCTCACTCAACCATGGCCCTAAGTTCCAACTGCATTACTATCCCTCCCAACATGTTCATAATTAACTTAAGGAATCAGCTTCCTTCTGTTTTAAATTCTTTAGAGGGGTTTCTTTTTCCTTAGCCAGCCACAACTCAAACACTGTAATCTTTAGGAATTACTGCATGTCAAGGAATGGATTATAATTTGAACAGGAAATAAAATTCCTAAATATTTGATACCGTTCATATGGCCCAATCTGCTCCACCCTCTCAAACACACTCATGTACAAAAGGACCAGACTTTAATATAATTCAGAGGGAGACCTGAATTCTGTCTCCAGTGAACTTATTAGTACTGAGATTGTGGACAAAGATGTTGAACCTTGTGAGCTTTGGTTTCCTCATCTGTACAGCCAATAACACCTAAAAAGCCACATGTTAAATAACTTGCTGAAGCCATTTCACAAAATATCATGTCATGTACCGTAGGTATGTACAATTTTTACTTGTCAGTTTTAAAAAAGAAATTTAAAATACCTGATGGAGTGAGATGATACATGGAAAACACCTGGGGACATGGTATATACCTAATCTGTAGCTAACTCTATTTTCTCTTCAGTTTAAGCCTCCTTTCCTTTTATGGTTCCTAAGAAATAACTGCCTGTTATTTGCTCACAAAACAAAGCTCTTATGAAAAGGCACAGAAGACAGAACTAGAAACAAGAACCCAAATTAATTAACCTGCTCAGCCAGTCATCTTCCAGCTATTCTGTAGCCCAAGAGCTTAATTCCCTTTCAGTCCCACTCAACAGCGCTTTTTGAAAACCCACAGTTGAACCTTATTTTTATGACTGGATGGATTAAAACCTCAGCTGGTGTTATGGTTGATACATTGTGTCAACTTGGGGAGTCCAGAGGTTTAGCTGAGTGATTCAGCAGGAAGCTAGGGTGCTTACTTTGTATACATCGTGAGCCTGTGGAAGTGGAGGGCATGGAGATTATGTGAGAGCTACAGGCCCCCTGGGTTGGGGGTAGGCTGTTTACAACGTAGGGGAGAAAAGGAGGCTGCTTGCAGTCATTCCTCCCTTTGGCTCTGGTTGTCTTTGCTGTGCTCTGCTGCCATGAACAGTTTGCCCTCTGCCATGTGCTACTCTGCCTCTGAGCCAGCCACGTATGGACTGAAACCTCCACAAACTGTAAGCTAAATAAACCTTTCCTTCCTTCATTTTGGGCATTTGGTATTTTGTCTCAGCAATGAAAGAAAAGTAACCAAGACAGCTGGCTTCTCTGACTCTCATCCAGCGCTTATTCCTGAGAACAAGCAGGACCATCAATACAGCAGAAGCTAAAACAATAGCCCTTCCTTCACTCCATGCATAAATTATGAGGTTTGCTCCCTAGCAGTACTGTTCACAGCATCAGTAGCAGGATCAGGTAACAGTTGCCTGGAGCCGCCCAGTCTTACACTACGTCTAAGTGTGCTGGGAAACCAAGCAGATTTCTTGAATATAGTGATCTGAGAACGAAGAGTGTCTTCCCATTAAGGTAAGGGAAAATGCTTATGTTTTCTTCCTTGTTGGTTCTCTAGGTGTGGCTATAACCCTGACTGGCAATCAAGAGTGGATTATAGAATTTTATAATTTATGCTCTGGCTGAGGTGGTGTCACTGGATATATTCAGGAACAGAAATAATCACTTGCCTTTTTTCCTTACGTGTCACATTCTTTACCTGGAGTAGCATATTTCCTAGTACACTTTGATATACACTTTGACGTATCAAAATGTTTTACTATCAGACTTCACACTAAAAATATTATATGGACTATCCATTTGAAAATGAGATGGAGTACTGCTCCTCAAGGAGCGGAGGTAGAAGGATCACAAGTTCAACACCAGCCCGGGCAACTTAGCAAGACCCTATCTCAAAAAATAAATAAATAAATAAATAAGGGTTGGTGGGCTGGGGGTGTAACATCAGTGTGAATTCCTGGCTTTAACCCCCAGTATAACAACAAACAAACTACTAAGGCAAAAACAAAAAAATACATAAGTACAACAGCGTCTCCTTTTGGACAATTAAGGTGTCTCAGGATTCTGCAAGATCACTCTCCATCGCTGCATGCTGTCCATGTTGTCTCCCGTGCAGAAAGGAAAGTGCCAGAGGGTGGGGTGTATAGGGATGCCGATCAAACTTTCCAAACACAACCAGAATGGTTTAGGGAAAACAAAAAAGTGTGTGTTAAAGACACTTCTGTCTGACTCTTAGAGTTTAAGCGCTGTCCTCAGGACTTGTCTCATTCTCTTTTTTCCTCTGCTACACTTTCCTGAGTACTAGCTCTGTGCAAAACCAGACCCATCATGGACGCAAAATAACCTATAAGCACTTCCAGGCTGATAGCATGATGTTTGAAGGCTTGGGAACTACACTTTTATATTCTTTATCATTCTATCATTGGCTCTGCTCTCTGCTCCTGGGAGAATTGTGAACAATAAATTTTTGTTCAGATGTGCTTGGTGGGGTCACACCTGAGACTGCATGTAGGAGAGGACACATGGACATCCAATCAGCCAATCGGTGCATTCTGTCTGTAAGATTGATACTGTTCCTTACCCAGACATCCGCCACAGGATCATAGCACTCACGTCCAGATGCCATGAAGCTTGTCTACTCATAATCACTGGTGCCCCCACCTGTAAAGAATTCCCCTCCACTGGACACTGTGGTAGACCCCTGTGGTCCTACTCATGAGTCTAAGGTAGGAGGATCGTAAGTTCAGCCTAGGCTTGGCAACTTAGTGAGACCCTATCTCAGACAAATAATAAACAAAACCGGGTTTGATTCCCCACCAAAATAATGGCCCTCAACTGCTCAATTGCACACACTTCCTCATCCAGAAGCTGATCTTCTGCTCTGTGCCCAGTCATGGGTAGGAGACTTGGGGAACAGCCAATAACTGAATGATATTGAGTGTTATGGATGGAATGTACACGAGAAGTCATATGTGATAGTCCTAATTGTCCATGTGATGGGACAGAGAGAGACAGAGGGAGAAAAAGAGGCTGTCACTGGGGTCAACTCCATTAGATGAAGCTCAATACAAAGCTTTTGAAATAAGCCTGTGCTCCTGCTAACAGCCTGTGAACAATACTCTTAAGCGTCCTAGAGGTTTTTCTTCTTTGGTGGAGAGAACACCCTTAATCTCTTTAAAGGGACCTTTGTGTGCCTGAATGTGCTTCTGAGCCTTTGGTCTCTCCAAGGGTTTAAAAATACACAGAAATGCGTACCAACACACACTGCAACGAGCAGCACCCCTGCCACACACACACACAGGCAGTGACTTTAAGGGCAATCACCTCTGCTATTCTTAGTCTTAGTTTCTTGTGACTTTCAAAAAACTGAAGCAGTTATTTTTCCTTGTGAAAATAACTTTAGCTAGGAACTAGGGAATCCTTCTGTTAATAAGGTAGTGGGGTGTTCAGGGGCCCTTTTCAGGCTCTTGTTGTTCTACTCAAAGACTTGGACAAGACATACAAGACCATAGAAGTTTCACATTTATTAAAGGGGAAAGCAGGGAGAAAAGAAGGGGGAGGTGCCATGAAAAGAAGTGCTCTGCAGAGTGAGTGGGGGCCAGACAAAGTAAGAAGAGCACAGCGCACCTTGCGGAGTGCAGGAGGGGCTGCTGAAACGGCTCGCAGAGACACAAGCTTAAAGGCTACCATCTTTTTACCCTCATTCTGACATCAGTCAGATCTAGGCCATCCCACCAAAAACTCACTTGATGTTGTGCCAGAAGAACTGAAGACATCACACTCTGATGGGTGTCAGATTCAGGGCTTGGTAACCGTTCTGTGCTTAGTTCCTGAACCTTTGTGATTGACACCTCCATGATTGACAAGCCCAGGCCAGTTGCCAGCTGCTTTGCCATGCCCTAATCTGTCTCACTTCTACCTCATTTAGCTAGCTTCATACTCAAGGCAATTGAACTTCAATTATTATATTGAATTATAGTAATATAATTTCTGTATGATATTAATGTTAGGAATATTATTATTTCTATGATATTATATCTTCCGAGATAGACGTTATCTCTCTCAATTCATTCAGTTTTTATGTCCTCTGCAAAGTTTTACTCCAGTTAAATTCTTGCCTTTCATATTAAATTTATCTCTTGTTCAGTTTAGTTTAAAGTGAGATATTTTCTATTTCTATTTCTGATTTTTGTTAAGTGGAAATATATTCAACAATTTAACCAAATTTTCTTTAAGATACTTTTCTTTTTTTCTAAAGTACCTTGCATAATATTGCCTATTTTTAATATTTAAGTTACGGGGGGTTTTTGTTTACTTGCATCGAGTAGAATTTCAAACAATGTTTAGTAATGGTGATAGAGGGCATTTCTACCTTTTTGAAGTGGATTTTGATGAACTGGCTTTGCATTTTGTGTTTCTTTTTTTCATCCATTTCTGCTCTGTATTAACTGCTCCGTTATACCTTCTTAGTTTCATGCTTTAGTCCTGGGAATAGTAGCCCCAAACTGAATCTGATCCTGTCATGCCTATGAAATGTCCCTCCTTATCTGTGGTAATGCTTCTTGCCTGAAAGCTAGCCAGGTTAATACTGATATACCAATACCAGCTTATTTCCAGTAGAGTTTCTGTGGTATGCTTCTTTATAATTCTCTATGACTGATATTTGTCTCATAAGCAGGCTGCATAGTTGGAGTTTGCTTTATACAGACTGCCAATTTAACTTGATGAATCCAGCTCATTTACATTTAATGTAATTATTGATTTATTTGCCATTATATTTATATCTTACTGTGATTTTTTTCTATATGCGCCACCTATTTTATGGCTACTTTCTCCTTTGCTTGCCTTTAAAATTAATCAAAATTTTAATTTTTATTTCTGTGTAATGAATTTTTAGTTATACATACTTTCATTTTTTTAGGGTTTACCCTAGAAAGTAACACAGATGTCTGTGGGGTTTTTGTTGTTGTTTTTGTTTGCTTTTACCAATCGCTCACCTACTTTTTTCTTTAACTACTGGAGATTGAACCCAGGGTCTTCACTCTGAGACACATATCAGCCCTTTTTATTTTAAATTTTGTAGGCCAGGCATGGTGGCACACACCTGTAATCCCAGCACTCGGGAGGCTGAGGCAGGAGGATCATTGTGAGTTTGAGACCAGCCTGAGCTACAAAGTGAGCTCAAGGCCAGCCTGAACTGGATCGTGAGACCCTGTCTCAAAAAGACTAAATAAATAAATAAATTTTGTGACAGAGTATTGCTAAATTGTTCAGAGTGGGCTAGAATTTGCAGTTTTCCTGCCTCAGCCTCCCAAAGTGCTGGGATTACAGGCATGTGCCACAACACCTGCTTGTTTTTATCAATTCCTTGGTGATGATGCAACTCTAGAATATTTCAACAACACTCACCCTTCTCCTGCTTTTTGTGCTACTTCCATCATGCATTTTACTTCCATATGTATTTTAAACTCTAGAAGTCAAACCACAATCGTTTTGCTTTGTTTTTTGTCTTTTTGAGACAGGGTCTCACTATGCAGTTCAGGCTGGCCTTGAGCTCACTTTGTAGGCCAGGCTGGTCTCAAACTCACAATGATCCTCCTGCCGCAGCCTCCCAAGTGCTAGGATTACAGGCATGTGCCACCACACCAGGGCTACAGTTGTTTTGTATAAGCAATATTCTTTCATGTTTTCCTATATGTTACTCTTGCTGGCATCTTTCTAAATCATGCTTGGTTATTGGGTTAATAATATCCCTTAGTTATTGCGGGCTGATCAGGTCCACAATCTCCTCAATGAGTGTATGGTGAAGGGTAAATAAAAGAAGTAAATGGAATTATTTCAGGGCTCCAAAAGAATCAAAGCCCTCTCACAGAATTCGAGATTCACTCAGCGCAAAGACCAAGACCTTTTCTGGTATTATAATTAGACCAAGACCCGTATTTATTTGATCATCAGAAGAAGGGAGGGGAGTACTCAAGAAGGGTGGAATTACTCAGGGACTTCTCCCAGTAAGATTTTAAATTAATCTTTAATAAGGATTAGATCCGAGTGTCCTTGACTGTGATCTTGTCTTATCCTTCAAGGCTTTCCAGCATTATCCACAATTACAGATTTTACAGAGCAGTTTTTGTTTTGTTTTGTTTTGGCGGTACTGGGGATTGAACTCAGGACCCTGCGCTTGCTAGGCAGGCGCTTATTCCACTGAGCTATATCCCCAGCCCCAACTATTACAGATTTTAGTAGGGATTACTGACTCACAGAGGTTCACTTACTATGAGTCCATCACCCACTTCCAGACAAGTGGCCTAGGCTTTGGACAGATTCACAAGTAAACACAAAAAGCCAATTGATTAATTTAAGTCCTGCTCAGGGCTGCTTCATAGTGGTCTCTATCACTGTGGTTACATGATTGTATGCGTTTGTCAAAGCTTGTAGAACTAGACCTTGAGAAATGTAGATTTTAAGGTATGTAAAATATAAGTTAATTTTTAAATGGAAAAAGGATGAAATGAAAACATTTCCTAGAGACAAAAAACTGGAGGAATTCATTGCCAGTGGGACTTCACTTTAAAAAAAAAGTTTTTTCAAGAAGGAGGAAGATGATCCAAGAAGCAAATGCCATTTCTGCTAAACAAGGAATTATCTTGTATTAACAAAGTCCTAAAAATAAACTTATTTATCACTTTAATATCTCATAGACTTTTTTCCCTTTGTGGAAAATTAGTTATCATCAGGTCAAGAAGTACTTTTACATGTCAATCAGCATGAGTGACAACCACGCCATAATTTCTGTCCACAGACTAGAAGCGATGGAGCCTTTCCTCTTTGATGACATTGGCTACATGATACAGAACAAGGCTATAGAGACAATCATCTCATCAATGACTGTTCAGCTTTGCCATCTGCTTATCTCAGTGAAGATGAGAGATGTAAAGAATGAAGTATTTGCTTCTCTGGAGAAGATGGCAGAGGAGCTTGCTAAAGCTAGTGAAGAGTTTGCGCAAGTTGCCAACAGGTAATACTTTCAAAGGATTCATGCCCATTCCCCTGATACTGTGGCAGAAGAAACATGCATTAGAGTGCCCTTAAATGCTTTTGGGAAGAAGTCAGTGTGAAAAACTAAAGTGATTATAATAAGAATAAAAAATAATAACAACATAGACAAAAACATTATAATAAATTACAAAAAGAGCTCTTCAACTGAACTATAAAAAAATACAAACTGATAAAACACAAAAACAATTATTTAATAAATAATTGGAGAATAATTTAAACATGTAAACATTTCAGAAGTAGTTGAGTTTTTCACTAAGAGGCCATTCTACTTGGAGCCATGGAGAGACCAGGGGATGCATGCCAGTGAGGGTGGAGACACACCGGGGACCCCTCTAACTCTCTTCTTCCTCTTTTTCTCTCACTGAACTAGTTACACAAGTACTGGTCCTTTGGAAGCCTACAGGACAGTCCCAAACAACCTAAAACTCATAGGTTGTTTTGTTGTTGTTTGCAGGGCTGGGTGATAGAACCCACGGCCTTGAATATCCTAGGCAAGCACTCACCCCTGAGCTACACTTTCAGACCAAATAGTAATAGTAATAAAGGTGCTAAAACATCTTTAACTGAAAAAGAAAAACAGTTCTGTGTCCCATCAAAAGGTTTCCAGAAGCTGGGCATGGTGGCACAACCCTGTAATCCCAGCTGAGGTAGGAAGAGAACAAGTTTGAGGCCACTTCAGCAATTTAGTGAAACCTTGTCTCAAAATAGACAATAAAAAAGGACTGGGACTGTAGCTCTTTACAGTAGAATGAGAATTAAGACATGTAGAAGGAATAATGGAGTTAGTTAATTACCATTTGGGAGCTATCACAACTGTTCCAGGCAGAGATCATCAAGAGATGCTAAAATTAGTGGGTAAAAGGTTAATGAGAAAGGGATGCTTATATTGTATCAAGGTCCCGAAAAGTTTTTCTTAACTACACTGGGGAAAATAGTACTTCCACAGAACAGTAGCCCACTAGGTATCATCTTCCCCAAGTGACCAAAATTAGCTCTACTATTCTAGGAACAGAACAACGTCACGTGCCTGCTGGTGCAGTGCACTGAGAAGGACACGGCATCACTCCTGGAGGGTTATTTCCTGAAATACATAGCCTGAATCTATTAATAACTAGGCAATCCCAAACTGAAGAATTTTCTATAAATTACTGGCTCATACTCATCATAAACATCAAAAGTCAAGACCAAGAAGGGCAAGCTTCAGGAACTGCTCCAGATTAGGGGTTAAAGGGATTTCTATTAGTTTACTATTGTTGCTAGAACATGTCATCACACGTTATAACCTAAAATGATGCAAATTTATTACCCCCGAGTTTTGTTGGTTGGAAGTTGGTGAGCTTGACTGGTTCCTGGGCTTGACTGGTTGTGGGTCTCACGGGCTGAAACAGAGATGTCATCCTAGCAGACTTCTATCTAGACACTTCGGGAAGAATCTCCTTCTAGGCTCATTTAGATGGCTGGACGAATCCAGTTCCTTGTGGTTGTAGGACTGAGGTCTCTGTTTTCTTGCTGACAAGACCTTGGTCTTTTCTCAATGAGGTGACTGCATTCCATATGGCACCGGCTAGCAATGACACGTCAAGCTGCTCTTACAATTAGAATCTCTCTGACATGTACCAAACCTCTCGCTCGCCTCTGCTCTCTTCTACTGCTTTTAACAGCTCATTTAGTTATACTGGGGCCACCTAGATAATTGAGGGTAGTTTCCCTATTTTGAGACTGCTTATTAGTTTCCTTAATTGTATCTGCAGAGTCCTTGCAGTATAGTACCTAGAACAATGTTTGTCTTGATTAACCAAGAGACAAGAATCTTAGTGCTGGGAAGGGGAACACAGCATTAGAATTCTACCTACCATCAGACCTGAAGGGTAAATGTAATGCATATTCTAAGATTGGGAAAATTAGTAAAATTTGAATGTTGAATATTAGTAATATTAGTGTTGTATCAATGTTTAAAGCCATGATTTTGATGATTGTTCTGTGGTTATGAAAGTTGGGAGCAGGAGATATAGCTCAGTGGCACAGCACCTGCCTGGCAGGTGTGAGGTCGTGAGTTCGATTCCCAATACAACACACACACACACACACACACACACATACACACACACACACAAATGATAATTAAAAATAAAAGCTGAATATCCCTGTTCTTAGGAAATCCACACTGAATCACTGTGGATCAAGGGGCACTGTGCCTGGAACCAGCTACACAGAAGGAGACAGAAGGGAAGTGACAAAGCAAATATGGCCAGATGATAATTGGTGAATCTGGTCAAAGGATATGCGAAAGTACCCAGCACTATTTTGTAACTTTTGCACATTTGAAATTATATAATGGGGTGTTATTAACGTTAACGTATTAGTGGAATGTAATATAATGGAATGTTATTCAGTCTTGAAAATGGAGGAAATTCTGATGCATGCTACAACACGGGTGAGCTTCAAGGACACTGTGCCAAACAAAATGAGTCAGACACAAAGGACAAATACTGCGTGATTCCACTCATATGAGGTAACTAGAGTAGTCACTATAGGGACAGAAGGTGGAACGGCAGTGGGAGGAGACAGTGGGAAAGTCGGATTGTTTAAGGGATACAGAGTTTCAATTTGGAAAGATGAAACAATCTCTGGAGGTTCGTGGTGGGGAGAATTGTACAACGTGAATATCCTATTCCTAATGCCACAGAACTGCACACTTAAAAATGGTTAAAATGGTAAATCTTATGCTATACATATTTTGCCATAATAAAATGAAGACATGGAGTTGGAGGGACAGCCAAGGGTTGCTATGCAATTAGGTAAAAGGAAAATATATAAAAAGAAATTTGCCAAAATATCAGTATAACTTATTCAGGAGTTTGAGGTCAAAGCAATTTAATGCTATTTTAATATTTTGTACAATGTAAATTTTCTGGCACACAATGCATTTGATAGTCACACAAACATACAATCAACACATGCCTAAAATTTTAAGAGAAGTTAAACGTTGCTTTTGTCTGTTTCACTATAAATGCCTTTGCTATATGGTCTGTTTCCGGGCAAGATAAATTATTTACACACGGAATTATCTGTGTTCATGACCATGGGAAATGATCCAGCGTGTCAGAGCAATACTGCAAGTAATTCACGTTTGGACTTGGGTTTACCCCATGGATTTCCAGAGCAGCTCACAAGTGAGCGAGCAAGGCCAAATGGAACCAATTAGCACGAAGACGCCAAGTTCTGGCTGGCAGGCTCCAGCCTTCCTCTCTGCTGGGTGGCGCTCTAGAGCCAGAGGGAACTGGTCTCAACTGCTTCCCTTAAATCAGAGTTTTAGCAGCGCCGGGCTTTAGGCAGGACCCTATGAGAAGAGGCCAGTGTAAGCAAATGTTTTCTTTTATTGGAAAATACATCATATGATGAACATTTAGAAAATATGAATGAGCTGAAGGCAGAAAAAAATACAAGCCTAAAACCTAGGGAAAATCACTATGGACCTTTTGGGATATATTTATTCCAAGTATTGATTGATCTTCTCGTTCTCTTTTTTAGTTTCCTCTTTCCAGCATTTCTTTCTTGCCTCTCCAATTTTTTTAATTATATGAAAAAGATAAAATTATACGAAAATCTGTGTAGGTGTACCTTCCATGTCCCCATGTCCACATGCATATGCGTGTGTGTACGAATACATGAATCTGCCACGCTGATTAGTAAACAGGGAGGGTCCCCGCATTGCTGGCCTCGAGGATCAGGGTCTGTGTGAGCAGAGCCTCTGGCTGGGCAGCACTGCAGCGGCCCCCGGGAGAAGACAGTGGTTCCACACCCCCACACACACCTCTCTGTGTATGGTTAAGGATTTTATAGTTAATACTTTGTTATTTCTAATGTAATTATATTATGGTCCATCAAATACAGTATGTAAAGTTTTTATCCATGTTTTGTGACCTGGTATTTGTCTTACATTTGTAAATGTTCCACATACCTTTGATTAAAAAAGTACTCCAAATTACTGGGTTTAGTATTCTGCATATAACCTTCAGGAAAATTTTATACATTAATAAAAATATCTCCAAGGAACCCTAAAAGGATCCCTAAGGATTTTTTATTAGGGTGAGAGAGATGTATTTTTTGTCTTGAGTTTGAGGCCAGTCTCAGCTACATAGTAAATTTGAGACCAGCCTGAACTACATAGTGAGACCTTGTATTCCAAAAAACAAAAACCAAAACAAAACACCTCAAAAACAAACAAAAAACAAAAAACCTGGGAGGCTGAAGCAGGAGGATTGCCATGAGTTCGGGGCCACCATAGGCTACATAGTGAACTCAATCCAGGTCAGTGTGAACTACACAGTAAAATGCTGCCTCAAAAAAATGAAAATCTTTCACCATGATTGTGGATCTATTTCCCTTTTTAGTTTCTTTACCATTTGCTTTGTATATTGCATTTATGTGATAAAGTGCCTTCATATTTAGAATGATCATACTTTCTTATTGAACTGAACCTTTTATCTTTATCATGTTTCCTTTTATATTTAATAATTCTTGCTTTAGAGTATACTTTGTCTAAATACTGTAGCTACTTAAAATTTTTCTTCTCATCATTCTTTTTCTACATGTCTATCTAATACCAAAACACCACCCTGTCTTGAACATTATAGTTTAATAGTAAATCTTGAAATAGGGTAGTGTAAAACCTCAGCTTTTTTAAAAAACATGATTATTACAGGTCCTTTGCATGCCTGTGTGAACTTTGGCATAAGCTTACTAATCTTTATTTTTTTAAAATCCTGCCAGGATTTAAACTGGGATTATGTTGAATCTGTCTGTAGATCAGTCTTAGAATAAACTATTTACTATCCTGACCTATGAACATGAAAAAGGGTTCAGAGTCCAGAAATGGACACACATATATTGTCATTGGTTTTTAACAAAGACAGAAAGACAATTCAATGGGGGAAGAATAGGCTCTCAACAAATAGTGCTGGAACAATTGGACCACACACAAAAATTGAACAAAAAGTGAACTTTGAACCCTACACAAAAATTAATTCAATATAAGTCAAAGACCTAAATATAAATCTTAAGCTTATGAAAACTCAACAAAGAAACACAGGAAAAAATCTTTCAGGTCTTGGGTTAACCACAGATTTCTTAGATGCAATAATAAAAGCATGATTTATAAAAGAGCAAACTGGACTTCATCAACATTTTAAAAAATAACATTTCAAAGGACTCTACTAAGAGAACAATAAAAGAAGCCAGAGATGGGGAGAAAATATTTTTAAAGCATATATATGGCAAAGCAATTATATCCAAAAATATGTAAAGAACCATTAAATATCAATAATAAGAAGCAAATAGCCAAGTAAAAATGGTTGAAAGATTTGAATTGATATTTTAATGAAGAAGATAGCCACATGGGCAAAGAATACATGTGCAAAAATCCTCAATATTATCAGCAATTAAGAAAATCAAGATTAAAATCACAAGAAGGTAGCAGTACACATTTATTTGGAATGATTAAACTTAGAAAGACTATACTAAGTGTTGAAGAGGGTGTGGAGGAACTGGAATGTTCACACTGCTGATGAGAATGTAATATGTTACAACTATGTTGGAGAACATATTGGCTGGTTCCCTAAAACCTAATACTTATTGCTCCTAGGTATTTATCTAAGAGAATGGAAGCATATGTCCTGATACCTACTACTCCTAGGTATTCATCCAAGAGAAATAGAAGAATATGTCCAAAGAAATGTCTGTATGAATGCTCAGTGGAGCTTTGCTTCTAATAGCAAAAGACAGATTGTTCTTAGAGTTCTTACTTGTACTCTGGAGGCCAGAATATGCTGGAACCAAGTGTCTAGGCTGCTGAGAGGAAAAGCCTGAGACTCAGAATGCTCTACCCCCATAGCTCGTCATTAACCTCTTTAACCTGACAATGAGAAGAAGGTAAATCAGAATCTTCAGGATTTAGTGAATGGACCACTCCATCTGAGAAAAACATTGGAGAACAACTCTTAACAAAATCCCAGATACCAGACTTGAAGATAAAGAACTTTTAAATATTTTAACAACTGTCTTTTAGACTCCTGTGGCCATAAATATAGTCCCATATCTGTTTCAGTGGCTGCTTAGTGCCAAATTCTGTGTATCGTAATTCCTTTATGGACATGTTTCTTTTCTTTTAAAAATAACATCGCATGTTATAAATGTACCATATCTACCCAGGCTGGCAGGAGACTCTGAGGAGGAGTGGTTCAGGGAAGAAATGAAGCCAGTGGCCCAGTCTCTGATCCTGTCTGGAAGGAACATCAAGCTGGTGGCTCAGAAGCTCCATCTACAGCCAGAATGTCAGTACCACCGAGAGGAACTGGTGACCACCACGCAGCAGATCGTAGTGGACACCACAAAGGTGAGGCTGCTGCCAGAGCTGGCTGGCTGGTTAGACATTGCTGGGAAGCACAGATGGGCATGTTATTCCGACAGCAGATGCCTGCCCCAAAGAGTGAAATCTCCATGTCTGTCAAGAGCATAGGCACAGAATTCATTATCAGTTTAATCAGTGCTACCTAGAGAACTGGGTACACATATCAATTTAGAACCTATGGGTTTTTTTTCTTTGTCTTTTTGAGACAGGGTCTTGCTGTGCAGTTCAGGCTGGCCTTGAGCTAACTTTGTAGCCCAGGCTGGTCTCAAACTCACAACGATCCTCCTGCCTCAGCCTCCTGAGTGCTGGGATTACAGGTGTGCGCCACCACGCCCAGCTAGAACCTATGATCTTAAATCCATATGTAGCTGCTTCATCCTCCATACTTCACTACCAACCTCTAATAAAACGAAGTCACCAAAAAGTCATCATAGCCCCCGCCACACCTGTGGCCAAGAGCTTTGGGGAGCGGCAGCTGAAACCTCTGCAACCAGGCTCAGCAAACAGGCTCTGGAGCCAGTTGGCAAACTAGGCTTCCAAATGAACGCTCCGCTGCCCTGGCCTAAGACAAGAAGGGTCTCAGAAAGACTGGGTCATCTCTGAGCTTGCAAATAGTCTTCATTTTCTATACTGACATTCCATCCTTATGGCACAACCCTTTTAGATTAGGGCATTGCTCCTTGTTAGAATTCATGTCCTTTAAATATCAAACATTATTGTTTGTGACCTTATTAGTGTGGGTTATCGGGGAGGGATATTTGTATTTTACAGATCCTATTAAAGGATGATTGGAAATGGGGAGATGAGAGAGGCAGAACCAGAGGGCTTAGGGCACCTGCTGATGGGAGGAGAGGGGTGGAAGTCCAGGCCCATTTGATTGTAGTCCTTTTTCGTGTTGTTTTTGTTTTTTGGTACCAGTAATCGAACTCAGGACCTCAGGCTTGCCAGGCAAGCGCTTATACCGCTGAGCTATATCCCCGGCTCAGGCCCTTAGTTTGGGTACCGGTTGAAGCATCTTGTTTTGGGTACCCATTGAAGCATCTTGTGGAAGGAGTTGGAAACAGCTGTCTGGGAATAATGGCAGTGTCAGGCTAGAAAAGATACTTCGGAGGGCCTTCCCTGACAGGCCATCCCTCTAGCCGCTTGGGTCATCCTCTTGCAAGCAGCAAACCTCCCTAAATGCTCCACATTCTATCCCGTATTAAATGTAACTCCCGCTTAGGAGCCCTTAAATTCTCAGTTAATCAAATGTAACCAGGGATAAACGCCGTCCCATAATGAATTTTTTTGGCCTGGTATTTTACCCTCAGTCTTGGAAGGTTTAAAGGCGTTTATTTGTAAAACCAGGAGGTATACATTGCTGTCACGGCTGCCTCCATTGTTCCAAGAGCGTGGGCTCATCTTCCGGCCTCCCTTTCCTGCCCAGGTCCTGCTCCTTGAAGACGCAGCGATGGCGAGGAAGACGGTGCGGGCTGCCGGTTGGTGCCTGACCTGCCTGGATGCGCTGGAGGCTGCAGACCCCACAACCTCCCTGCGCCGCCCCTTCGCCGACCTGGCTAAGGCGATGCTGCACCTCGGTGGCCTGCTGGCGCGGGGGCCGCCCGAGCGCCTGGGCCCCGCCGGCCGCCTCCTGCGGGGCTGCGTCCCCGCGCTGCTCGCGGACGCCCGCAGTCACCACCTGCAGCCGCTCGATCCGCAGCTGTCCGCGTCCCGGCGCCGCGTCTTCGCTCTGATCAGAAAAACCCTCGGCGAACTCCTGCGGTGTTTGGAGCCCGGCGCCGCGGAGCCGGCGGCCGGCGCGTTCACCCGGCGCCTGAGGCAGCTGCGGCAGCTGCTGGCGGGGCCCGGGTGCGAGGCGCTGCGCGGCAGCGGCATGGACGCGCCGCTGGCTGCAGTGGTCTGGCACTGCCTGCGCCTGGCTGACTGCTCCGCACAGCCCGAGAGGCGGCGCCTACTGGCCTGCTGCGCCCGGCTGCTGGAGCTTCGGGGCGCTGGAGTGCGGCTTGTGGACGGGACCTATGGGCCTCTCGCGATCGGGACAGGCCAGGAGAGGCTGGAGCTAGGGCAGAAGCGCGCGGCGCTATGGGCCGCAACAGAGGCCCTCTCCCAGGGCGTTCGCGCTGGGCTCCTGCGCCAGATCCTGGACACGTTCACAGACACCTGCAGCCCTCTCCGAAGGCTGGTCCAGGCCGTCCTGGCGACTGCCACAGGAAGGACCCCGAGCAAAGGGGAGGACTCGCAGAAGAGCCTACAGCTTTTCCTTGCTGCATTCCAAGACCAGGCTGAGCAGATGCTGCGTGTGGCCCAGTTGGTCTTGGCTTGCTGCCCTGGAAATCAAACAGGCGCAGGCATGGAGGCCGCGATGGCAGGCATCTGGGGGCTTGTGGGCAGAGTGCAGCAGCTTTTCTCACACAGCTGCCAAGGGTCTGCACGGGCCTGGAGCCCTGCTGCCCTGCAGGCTTTGCTTCAGGCCTGGGTCTGGGCATCTGAACGCCTCTTGGCATGTTTTGATGATGTTCTTGACATTCTTGAATTCCTCAGGATGTCCATTCAGGGTATGATCAAGTACTTGGACCTCTTAACGTGGGCTTTGAGGAGTGGAGAGTCCAGAGAGTTTTCCAGATCTGTGGCCTATTTACAGGGTCGAGCCATGCACATAGTGCAGGTAATGAGCAGGTATGTAGGCCAAAGCCGAGACCCCATCTTCCGGAACGGCCTGAGAGTCTTGCTACAGCAGCTGGAGCAGTCTGCTTCAGCTCTGGGTACAGCTGCTGAACACGGTCTGGGTGGGTACAGCTCTCAGGATGCAGATGTGTTTTTAACCATGGCAAAACATCTCATCTATTCAGCTCAAGAAGTCCAAGAGGGGCTCAGTGGGACCAACCACCCAGACATCCTCAGTCCCCTTCGACTCCAGGTCCAAAGGTTTGACATTGCTAAGGGCTGGCCTTATTTCCTTCTCTCTGGCCTTCAGGACCCCACACTTCCTGAACTGAAATATCAGAAGGTACCTGAGTTAGGGGAACGTGACCAAGGCATATCCTGTCCAGCAATGGAACATCTTTCCCACCTGTGGATACCTGATGTCCACGCACAGAGGAGAGACCCTCTACTCCCCTCCACCAGCAAAGCCATTCTTTCTGTGGAGAGCCAGGATCACCAAGCGGTGGCCTCAGCTTATACCGACATGCTGATGCAGGATGTTGCTGTGGATGCAGCTCAAGAAGCCCCAGCTGGAGAGGAAGCACTGGGGTCAGAGAGGATGACAGGACACCAAGAAATGTCAATGTTGGCACCATCCGTCATTGACACAACAAAGAATTTAGCTCACAGAATAACTGACAGACATAATCGGCTTCTAGAATTGACTCTCCAGCTACCTGAAAGGACCAGGGAAAGCAAGCAGGTTATGGTAGCCTTGGCTGGTGACTGGTATCTGCTGTGTCAACAACTCTTTTGCCACAACCCAACAACTGGTCTACCAGGAAACATGGCAGTGTTCATGGAGCTTCAGCAGAATTTAGCCTTAATGGTTCAACTAGCAGCTAAAAATGGACCCATAGATTTGGATAAGAGGAACCCTGACTCAACAGGGCATCCAGAAATGCTCTTACAAATGCAAGGTAGATTGGAGGAGACAGAGATCCATGCTAAACAGCTGTTGGACAAAGTTCTGGCCTCTGACGGTCTCCAAGCCCCCAAGTCATGGGAAGAGAACATTGAGGATGGGTGCCTTTTATGGTCACAGGCTGTCCAAGACCTGATCCAGTCCATGGAGAAGTTCAGCAGGAGACAAAGTCTGTTCCTACTGCCGCTGCAACAGGCAGTAAAGGACCAGCAGGGGTTGCAGGAAGGGTTGGACCAGATAGCAGATGTTTCTCAAAGGCTGCAGGAGGCTGCCAGGCTGTCTGGCCTTCTATGTGGGGATGAGCAGGTAAAGGGTGAGGTCTCCTTTCTATGCAGGGAAGTTCTTGTGCTCAGAGATGCTCTACTGGATGTGGCACAGATCCTGGTCTCCTCTCCCAGACCATCTCCCAGCTTGTCCATACGCTTTGACCTTCTCTGTTTGGAGCTCACCCTTCAAGCCAAGGCCCTGACCGGCCACCTCAGCACCATAAATGCAGACTACGAACGTGCCTTCCATGATGTGGTCTGCCCAAGGCTCTCTGTGAGCAAGAACTCCCACAGCAAGAAAGAAAGTTCCTTAGAAAGAATGGTGTCTGGTATCCAAACTGTACAGGGAATCATAGCAAGAGGTCAAGAGTCAGGGCCCTGCCAGGAAGATCTTCTTGTGGCTCTGGAGAGCATTCTTGTCCTCACCAAGGAAGTGGCCCAGAGAGTTTCTGGGCTTCAAGAACATCCAGAGGAGTGGGGATTGCACATGCTGGATTGGCTGCAGTGGGAGTGGGCAGCTAAGGCCCACCATGCAGTGGCCCAGCTCCAGGCCTGGAAAGGTGGTCACTCCAAGGCCTGGAGATTCCTGGCCCAACACTTGAAACACACAGAAGAGCCAGTAAGGATCATAGAACAGGATCCCATCTGGATCCAGCTCCACTGTGAAGAGGGTACATCAGGAGCCTCTGCAGGGAGTGGGGTGTATTCTCAGGATGATGCCTCCAGAAGCACCCTAGGGAGCTCCATTGGATCCTGCCCTGATGAGCCAACCATCAGTGGGTCCTCCACAGCAGACATGGGCATGGTAGGCTACTCAGAACCTTTTCTCCATCCTACCTCTACTGTCTTTCTAGTGACCAAATACCCTGCCAAGCTGCAGGGTCTTGAGGCCCTTGTGTACATTTCACACTGGGCAGATAGCAGTGTAGCCTCTAAGAGCTGATGCTAGAGGATTTCTTTAGATGTTGTCTTGGTTACTTTTCTCTAGTTGCTGAGACAAAATACCCAATGCCCAAAATGAAGGAAAGATTTATTTGCTTACAGTTCTTGGAGGTTTCAGTCCATACTTGGCTGGTTCTGAGGCAGAGTGGCACATGGCAGAGGGCAAACTCTTCAGGGCAGCAGAACACAGCAAAAGCAACCAGCAAAAAGGGAGGACATCTGCAAGCAGCCTCTTCTCTTCCCTTACATTGTAAAAACCCTACCCCCACCCAGGGGACTTGTAGCTCTCACAGTCTCCATGCCCTCCTCTTCTACAGGCTCAGGATGTATACAAAGTAAGCACCCTAGCTTCCTGCTGAATCACTCAGCCAAACCTGTAGACTCCCCAAGTTGACACAATGTATCAACCATAACAGATGTGCAAAAACTTTTCAGTAAGATGAGATTCCAGTTATTGATTCTTTGAAGTACTTCCCATACAGCTTGGATTTTGTTCATGAACTCTGCCTACTCCTATGTCTTCAAGCTTTTTACCTACTTTCTCTTCCAGTAGATTTAGTATTTCTGTTTTAATATTCAGATCTGTAATTCATTTTGACTTGAGTTTGGTGTGTGGTGATAGACATGGGTCTAGTTTCAGTCTTCGGCATGTGTTGAGCCAGTTTTCCCAGCACCATTTATTAAAGAGGCTATCTTTCTTCCAGTGAACTTGTTTGGCCCCTTTGTCAAAGATAAGGTGGCTGAGTGTGTTTGTGGTTCTGGCTGCATCTTCCAGTCTATTCCATTAATCCTCAGGTTTGTTTTTTTGCCAGTACCAAGTTGATTTTATCACAGTAGCTTTGTAGTATAATTTCAAGTCAAAGATTGTGATGTCACCTACCTTGTCTTTGTTGCCCAGGATTGCTTTTGCTATTCTGGGTCTCTTCTGGTTCCACATGAATTTTAGTAATGTTTTCTCTAGATCTGTGAGGTATTCTAATGGTATGTTAATTGGAATTGCACTGAATCTGTACAACAATTTAGGAATTATGGCCATTTTCACAATGTTGGTTCTTCCTATCCATGAGCAAGGAATCTCCATTTTCTGAAATCCTCTTCGATTTCTTTTCTCAGAGTACTGTAGTCTTCACTATATAGATCTTTTACCTCTTTTGTTAGATTGATTCCTAGATATTTTAATTTTTTGGATGCTATTGTAAAAGGTATGGTTTCTTTAGTTTCTCTCTCATTATGCTTGTTGTTTTTGTAGGAATGCTATTGATTTTTGAGTGTTGACTTTGTATCCAGCTACACTACTGAATTTACTGATTAATTCTAGGAGTCTTCTGGTGGAGTTTTTCGGGACTTCCATGTAGAGTATCATGTCATGTGCAAATAATGATATTTTACTTCTTCCTTTCCTATTCTTATTCCTTTTTGGGGGGGTTGTGTTTTTAATTTTAAAAGTAAAAGAATGAAAACATTAGCAAACAGACACAAAGTAGCACAAGAACAGTACAAAAACTGAATTACAGATAAGGTGACGGGATTAACAATGGTTGTTGTATTACACATTGATAACTTCAAAGTGTATGTTCAGGATAAGGCAAATAGACATACAAGATTGATTAAACAATTAATCATTGATTGTTCCTTACATTAAAGTGACATGAGACAATAGTGCAACCATGTTAGCCATCCTGCATATATATACATACTTACATAGCTATCCCTTTCTTCCTTTTCTTCTTCCCTTCGTCCTGATTGCTCTTTACTTTTGAGCAGTTTCCTTTCATACCTCCTAATTTATATTCCCATCTTGAGGTTCTTACACTAATGATACAATATACTGTTTACACACACACATCTGGTTTATTTCACTTATGAGTATGGTCTCTAATCATGATCATTTGCCTATAAAGCCTCAAGTTTATCTTTCTTTATAGCTGAATGAAATATTTAGGAATCAATCTAACAAAAGAGGTAAAAGATCTATTCAATGAAAACTTCAGTACTCTGAAAAAAGAGATCGAAGAGGATTTCAATAAATGCAAAAACATTCCCTGCTCATGGTTAGGAAAAACCAACACTGTGAAAATGGCCATACTACCAAAATTGTTGTACAGATTCAATGCAATCCCCATTAAACTACCATCAGCATACCTCACAGATCTAGAGAAAACATTCCTCAAATTCATCTGGAACCAGAAGAGACCCAGAATAGCAAAAGCAATTCTGGGCCACAAGGACAAGTCAAGTGGAATCACAATCCCTGATCTGAAATTATACTACAAAGCTACTGTAATAAAATCAACCTGGTACTGGCTCAGAAACAAACCTGAGGGTCAATGGAACAGACTGGAAGATACAGCCACAGCCACAAACACACTCAGCCACCTAATATTTGACAAAAGGATCAAACAATCTCACTGGAAGAAAGACAGCCTCTTCAATAAGTGGTGCTGGACAAATTGGCTTGCCTCTTGCTGAAGACTGAAAATATACTCAAGTCTATCACCATGCACCAAACTCAAGTCAAAATGGATCACAGATCTCAATATTAAAACAGAAACACTACACCTATTGGAAGAGAAAGTAGGTAAAAATCTTGAAGACATAGGAGTAGGCAGAGAATTCATGAACAAAAATCAAACTGCAACGGAAACATTTCAAAGAATCAATAACTGGGACCTCATCTTACTGAAAAGTTTTTGCACATCTAAAGAAATCACCAGCAGAGTAAAAAGAAAACCCACAGATTGGGAAAAAATCCCAACTGGCTGTCCCTCAGACAAAGGCCTTCTATCTAGAACATACAAAAAATTAAAAAACACTAATTCCTCCAGATACAAAGACCCAATCCAGAAATGGGCATCTGAGATGAATACACAGTTCTCAGATAAAGAAATACAAATGGCCAATAAATATATGAGAAAATGTTCTACATCTTTAGTCATTTGAGAAATGCAAATTAAAACAACATTGAGATTTCATCTAACCCCAGTAAGACTGGCCAGCATCAAGAAATCATCCAATAACAAATGCTGGTGAGGCTGTGGTGAAATAGGAACTCTTCTCCACTGCTGGTGGGAATGCAGACGGGTGAAACCACTGTGGAGATCAGTTTGGAGATTCCTCACCAAACTAGGTCTAGATGTCCTAGCCCACCCAAATATTCCCCTTCTGGGTATTTTCCCAGATCTGAAAACATTGTATCACTGTGATATATGTGCATCCATGTTTATAGCAGCACAATTTGTAATAGCTAAATCGTGGAAGCAACCCAAATGTCCATCCACAGAGGACTGGATAAAAAAAAGTGTGGCATTTTTATATAATAGAATATTGTTCTTATTCCTTTTATATCTCTTCTCTAATTGCTCTGGCTAATGTTTCCAGAACTATGTTGAATAGGAGTGGTGACAGTGGACATCCTTGTATTGTTCTTGATTTTAAAGTGAAAGCTTTTCAGTTTTTTCCATTTAGTATGATATTGGCTGTTGGTTTGTCATAGATGGCTTTGATCAGATTGAGGTAAGACTATTGAGTCCTATTTCCTGTAGGGTTTTTATCATGAATGTGTGTTGGATTTTGTCAAAAGTTTTTTCTGCATCTATTGAGATGACTATGTGATTTTTGTCTTTGGCTCTGTTGAGATGGTGTATATCGATTGATTTGCATATATTAAACCATTGCTGCAACCTTGGAATGAATCCTACTTGATCAGGGTGTATTATCTTCTTGATGATTTGCTGAATTCTGTTTGCTAGTATTTTATTGAGTATCTTTGCATCTATGTTCTTTAGGGAGATTGGTCTATAGTTCTCTTTTTTGGTTGGGTCTTTATCTGGTTTTGGTATCAATATAATATTTACCTCCAGAAATGAGTTAGGGAGAATTGCTTCCTTTTCAATTTCATTAAAGAGTTTGAGGAACGTTGGCATTAAATCTTCTCTGAATGTTTTGCAGAATTCAGCTATGAATCCATCAGGACCTGGGCTTTTCTTTGTTGCTAGGTTTTTAATCACGTTTCAATTTCCATAATTGATATTAGGTCACTCAAAATTTTTATATCTTCTTGATTCAACTTGGTAATTCATATTTACCTAGGAATCTGTCCATTTCTTCTGTGTTTTCCATCCTATGGGAGTAAAGATTTTCAAAGTAGGTATTGATGATCTTCTGAATTTCTATAGTGATTTCACCTTTTTCATTCCTTATTGCATGAATTTGAGTCTTTACTTTTTTTGATAAGGTTGCCTGGGGGTTTATCAATTTTATTTATTCTTTCAAAGAACCAACTATTTGATTCATTAATTCTTTATAGTGTTTTCCTCGTCTCAATTGCATTTATTACTTCCCTGATCTTTATAATTTCCTCCCTTCTTTGGGCTTTGGGCTTGACTTGTTATTTTTTTTTTAAACTTGAAATGCAGCATTAAGCTATTTATTTTTTCTTGTTCTGTTTTCCTAATATGTGAGTTCACTGCTATAAACTTTCCTCTGAGGACTGTTTTCAGTGCATCTCACAGATTCCAGTAAGTTGTATTAACATTTTCATTTGCTTGCAGATATTATTTAATATCTTCTGAGACCCACTGGTTATTCAGGAAGCTATTATTTAATTTCCATGGAGTTCTTGTGGTACCTTTTGCTGTTAATTTCCAATTTTATTGCACTATGGTCAGACAGTGTACATGGGATAATTTGAATTCCTTTGCATTTGGTTAAGCTTGTTCTATGGGCTAGTATGTGGTCTATTTTAGGGAAAGTCCCATGTGCAGCTGAGAAGAATGTGTATTCTAAATGTAGGGGGGCGGAACATTCTATAAACATCTACTAAGTCCATTTGTTCACAAGTTTTGTTCAATTCTGCTATTTCTTTGATAATTTTTTTGTCTTGTTGATCTGTTTGTGTCAATGGGGTGTTAAGGTCCCCCATTACAATGTTGTTGTTAGTTATTTGGTTTTTCATGTCTATTAAGATTTGTCTTATATAGTTGGATGTTCCCATGTTAGGTCTGTACATATTTATGATTGTTATCTCTTTTTCTTGAAGTTTTCCCCTGACTAATATGTACTGAACTTCATCTCTTTTGATCATTCTTGGTTGGAAGTTTGCATTGTCTGCAAATAGAATAGCTACCCCTGCTTTTTTTCTGGTTTCCTGTCACATGGAGGATTGTTTTCCATCCTTTGACTTTCAGTCTATGAATTTCCTTTTGAGTTAAATGTGTTTCTTGAATATAGCATATTGTTGGATTTTGTTTCTTGATACACTCTGCCAGTCTGCTTCTTTTGATTGGTAAATTGAGGCCATTTACATTAATGGTTATAACTGTGATGGGTTGGCTTATCTTTGTCATGTTATTTACCTGTTGTTGGTTTCCTACTTTTACTCTGTATTTAATTGCTTGCTTTATGAGGTGGTTCCTTTTCATTGTTGTTCTTGGAATTTTGGTCATTTCTATTTCTTTCTAGAATATCTTTTAGTACTCTTTGTAGGGTTGGTTTGGCACCTGTGAAGTTCTTCAGTTGTTCTTAGTCATGGAAATAGGACCTTGCAGTTGCCAGGGAGGCACTGTGCCACTGAACTATATCCCCACCCCTGGATTTCTTGAGGAAGCTACAGATTCTTCCTTCTTTCATGTAAAACCTGAACATTCACAGAAGCAAAGAAAATGCAATATTTTAACTATATGGGAACCTGAGGGTGTCAGGTTGCAGTTTATGAAAACTCTGAATGAGTGGAGTACAAATTAATAATCTTCATAGCTCTTCTCACTATTTCCCTACATTCTTGTAAAAGATGGCCAAGGGCTGCTGGGACACAGAGGAATCAGGGAAGTCCCCCCTTCTCATTTTTCTTTTAAAAACTATAAAAGGGCAACTAACATCCCTTCTGTGGTTTAAAGGGCTGAGTATCAGGTATTAGCTGGTTCTAACCTGTTGTCTTCTTGCAGCAGCAGAGCTGCAGTCCCCCTACCTCTAGTGGCTGTCCCCCTGGGCCACATGCTGAGATGGACCAGCTCTTCCCAGAGGACAGCAGGGCAGATGGTGAGAACCCAATCACCCGGACTGCCCGAGAGATGGCCAAGGAGGTGTTCCAGATGGTTCAGAGTCTGAAGAAGAGTGGGTGTGGCCTGGTGCGTGTGATTCAGCAGCCTTGGGGTGGGCGGAGTGGCCATTGCATGGGAGATAGCACTTCCCACCATTGGCCCCCAGAAGCCAGGGCAGCCCAGGACAGCTCCCAGGAAGCAAGGCCACACCCCGCAGTGTGCCATTTAGCACACCACATGTTTAGGTTCTCTTCTCAGGTTTGCCTGGGTGTACCAAAATATTTGCCTTACCTTCCTCTTCCCCTCCTCTTTTAAACCTGCTTACTAAGGCTTTGTCTTATTCTACCAGAAAAGATAAATTGCCAAAAGGTGCAACTTAGTAACATTAAGGACTCGCTCGTATTCCAGAAGAATGAACTGAAGAGAGACATTTACGGCTTTGAACATTTCCCAAAACAGAGGTCACAAGAACTGAAACCTCCTGCAGGCGAGCACAGCCTGCAGGGGCAGGGCTGCTTCCCAGTGGCTTCTAGAGGCCAATGCCATCACCATCAGAATACCTATATCAATTCTCTTTGTCTCTCTTCTCGAGTAAATTGAGATAAGCATTGTTTAATGTCAATACACCAACACAGAACAAAAATAAAGTAGTCCAATTACTGAGTATGTGGATCAAAAAGAAGATATCTACTTACTTATATTTTGGTCTTTTTGAGACAGGGTTTCGCTGTGCAATTCAGGCTGGCTTTGACAAAAAGAAGATAATCAAGTGGCACCAAGAGCCATTTAAGAAAACCACTGTGTGTGGACTGGGCACTGATAGCTTCAAAGGCCATGGATGAGTCCGTCACAGGGGACCCTAATTCCTCATCCTGGAGGTTGGAAGGAAGTGCAGAGAAGGGCATCCGTGACCAAGTTTCTGCAAAGCCCAACCCAGCAGCCCCACCGCATCTGGATTTGGACCTTTCCTTGTCCTGTCCATGCCCTGGGCCCCTGCCCGCCACAAGCTGCCAGCTTCTTGCAGCAATATCAACCCTAAGAGCATTAGAGCAGACGTGGGAGGGGCTGCCTTCTCTTGCTGACTCCTCTTTCCTTTCCAGGCATCTCAGACATTCTGATTTGTGTAAGGTGCTGGCAGTGGTGTGTATCTGAAGATCCAGGAATATGCAGCTCACCCCCAAGCTCCCTGGGGGAAATGCAGTACACATAAAAGGAGATAACAGGAGGAAAACCAATGGACCAATTTTAACAGGCTATGCCTTCCCAAACTCTGATCTTAACACGAGGCAGATTTTAACAATCAAAGTACCTGTGCTCTTGAGTAGAGCACAGAAAAGAATATGAGATGGCTGGTGAAGGAGCAGCTGGCTACCGAGACCACAGGGTCCCAGAATTTCCAGAACAGAACAGTCAGCTATGACATGAATGAGAGGCAGCCATACTAACAACTCCTCAGTCCTGAGGTTATGGGTAGTGTTGGAGAAAGCAAGGAGGAAGCATGGTGGGAAGAGTGGAAGGAGGTTTCCCATGGATAAGCATCTCATTTGAGAGATCTACGTAAGATTATGCTTATGGGGTTTGGGTTTTCTCTGGCACCCTTGAGATCCAGGTTACGAGTTCTGGAATATTCTAGCTAGATCCTTTCAGTACAGCCTTTCTTCTTCACACATGGAGGTGATCTTGTTAAAGACTTTCCATAACATTGTGTCTTACATCTTTATTCAACAAAAATTTTTTGAACAATTTCTGTGAGCCAGCAGTGAACAAAAGCCATTCCTCAAGTCATGGTTCAGATTAACCTCGAGTAATAGTAAGTAATAGTACATACAAAATAAAAACTTACTCAGGAAAATGTTGAAAGCTAACTCTAGCCAGGTGTGATAGTGCATGTCTATAATCCCAACACTTGGGAGGCTGAGGCAGGAGGATCACCTGGAGTTTGAGGCCAGCCTGCATTACAAAGTGAGACCCTGTTTCAAAAAAAAAAAAAAAAAAGCTAGCTAGCTCGTGGCCAGGAGGCTGCCTGCTGCCTGGCTACCCTGCTACAGCCCTACATGGATGGGTTTTGCTCTGCGGTTGCCAAGGGAATGAATGAGCTCCTTACTAACCCAGGGAGAAGCTGGAGGAGGCTCAGGAAGTGGTGGTTTAAGGGAACATATGTTCATTTTAGGGGCTGAAGTTTTGCCAAGCAAGTTCCGATCACGCTTTGCAGTTTGCCACCCATTTCTTGGGGACAAGAAGGGAATTATTAACCTACTTCTACTGCTTTCATTTCTTTCATGTAGACCAAAGATGAGCTCATTAGCTCTGCTAGGAAAATTGCAACTTCTGGACAAAACTTCACTAGACTCGTCTGCATCATTGCTAAGAACTGCGTAGACCAACAATGTTCCCAGGAGCTTCTGTGCATGGTAGAGCAGATTCAAACCAGGAGCAACCAGCTGCACATCATCTCCAGGTGGGAAAACACTTCATTGAAAACTGCTAAGCTCTACTTTCTCGGGACTCGATCGTCTTTTACTTTTTTGTCCCCAAGAGTTTGCATGACTCTTTACTTCCTTCAAAATTCCAGGTACTTAACTCCAACATTATTGTTATGCTCACCACAATTGAAAGTTGTTACGAACATAAATCTCCTTACTTTATAACCATGACTAACCATTAGCTCTCTATTTTATACTAATCATGTCGAATGAAAAAGCCAGTTATCTTTAAAAGTACAATCATGGACTGCATCCTGACAGATTTGTCAATGACACACAGCATATACAAAAGTGGCCCCATTAGTTATACTAGCTACTGACAGCATAGCTATCTTTTTTTTTTTTTTTTAAAGACAAGAGTCTCACTCTTGTAATTCAGGTTGGCCTTGAATCCACTGTGTAGCCCAGGCTGACCTCAAACTTGAGGTGATTCTCCTACCTGAGCCTCCCAAGTGCTGGGATCACAGGTGTGCACCGCCATGCCCAGCTTCATAGCCGTTTTTGTTTGTGTAAGGGCACTCTGTGGTGTTCACACAACAAAATCATCTAATGAAGCAGTTCTCAGGAGGTACCTCTTCAAGAAGCAATGTGCGGCTGTACATTAACAGCAAGGGAAAACAGTGTCAATGCCAAGAAAAGCTGTCCTTGCACGGAGCTCCTGTTAAACTTCATCTGTTTAATATGCTCAAATTCTGGAATTAAGCAGTTTGTGTTGTCTCCTTATCATAACGTAATTATGTGGTGGTTTCACTTCAAGTCTCTTTGTACCTGCAGTGCAACTCTTACAAGTAACATAATTGTTTTATATTATGGAGAAGCCTGATACTGCCTGTCATTGTGAAGCTTAAAAATAATATTGCCCAAGTCAGTGTAGATCATTTTTTGCTGTTGTTTTTGTTTTTGGTACTGGGAATTGAACCTAGCCCTTCACATTGTGCTACATCCTCAGCCCTTTTTCAAAAATTTTAAATTTTGGGCCAGGGATATATCTTACTGGCACAAGCACCTACCTGACAAGTGCAAGATCCTGAATTTGATTCCCGGTATCAAAAAAAAAATTTTTTTTAATTTTAAGACAGGGTTTCAGCAAGTCACTAAGTTTCCCAGGTTTAACAAGACCCTGTGTAAAAATAAAAAATAAAAAAAGACTGCCAAAGTAATTCAGTATGAAAGCCTTCGGTTTAATCCCCAGTACTAAAAAAAACAACAAAATAAAATCTTGCCACTATTCTCCAGGAAATAATATTTCAGGCACATAATCACCTCAAGATTAGCTCCCACATTTGTCCACTTAAGATAAAGGAAAAAATTAATTTTTGCATTTCATATATGAGTATTAAGGGTACACAGGGTTCACTTTAATCAAGTAGCATAGAAATTAAACACATAGTCATGGTAATGCATCATGAAGGAAATAGATTTTGTACTTACAGATTCCTAGAAATTGCAGTCTCAGCATGTACACAGGGCCATGAGGAAGCAGCAAAGTCAGTCAAAAGGTAGAAGGAATGATGGGAAAACGTGGGCAAGAGTATTGATTGTGATTTTCATGGAAAGGAACAGCCTAGACAGAATAAGCAGGCTAAGCATACTTAGGATTGGTGAGTTTGAATAACTGCAGAGCGTCCTGGGATATTCCTGGGGTATAGCTTTTGTCTCCAGTTGTCTGGTGCCTGGCTCTGGCATGATTAGGGCAGGTAGGCAGTGGCCTGGAGTATACAAGCAAGATAAAGGAGATGGTTGGGGTGTGGGCTCTGGATTGGTGCACATGGAAAATCTGCACCTTGACAAATTGTGTACTGTCTCTGGGAACTGGTCGGCCCCAGGAGGGGTGTTTCTCCGACATCAGCTGGATTTCAGCGAGTCAAAGCATCAGAAATACAAAGTACATGTTCTTAGTATGTACAAGGTCCTGAGTTCAATCCCCAGCACACAAAAACAGAAAAGGGGATGAGGAAAAGAAGGGAGGGAAGGAGGGAAGAAGGGAAGGAAGGAGACAGGAAAGGAGGGACAAATCATTGTCTCAGTTCTGGAGGAAGGAAATAAAAAGATACAATTATTACAGGTAGATTGTCAACCTCTCAGTCTTCTGAAGAATCTTAGAGATAAGAAATTTTGCCAGAGTTAAAGGTTACATATATTTCACCCCATTTTTTCCCTAATGGTAGAAAACAGTTTATCTAAATTCAGTTACATTGTTTAAACAAATATTGAAGTGTGTAATTGAGTTAGTAAGTACAAGTTTGATCTCTGATTAGAACTTTTCATTTCACATGTTGATCACTTCAACATGTGGCACATATATGAGTCTGGGGTTTTTAAAATCTAAGCACTGAATATAATTCTATACAAAATTTCTGATTCCTTATCATTATGTATGGCAGTTAGCATTTGTTCTGCTGTTTCTCCTATTTCCATTAAAATATACTTTTAAATTAATTTGTAGGTGCTATATGAGTCACATTTTCTTGGCATTAAAACACAATTTTCATTTTAAAATGTTGAATTAGCCCATTAGAAGAACATTCTTTCTCTGAATGGTCCTCACCAAGGCATCCTGCTTTCTGGCAGAGGCTCACTTTATAAACCCTCCTGGTATTAACTTAGGTGAGATTGTCTCTGCTGCCTGATCTAAGGTCTGCTTTTCCTCTATAAACTTCCAAGGGTAAAGGCCTCCCTGGCAAGAAGCAAGTCCTCTGAAGAGCTCCTAGTGGGAAATGCACAGCAGCTCCTCCAGGCTGTGTCCAAGACCATGAGGGCTGCAGAAGCTGCAAGTCTCCGGGTGCGTGTGCTTAGGAATGTGGCAAACAGCAGACACCCACAGGGATACTCTTCCTTCTTCTTAACAATTATATTCAACTCTATTCCTTTCTGCACCAGTCACCTGACTTTCTATATTTCTGTTTGGCTAATTTCTGTCGACCTACCTTCAGACTCATTGAGTATTTCTATAGCTGTTACCATTCTGTGGATGACCCTGTCAAAGCATTCTGCATATCTGTTACCAGGTTTTCTGTTATTTCCAGCATCTCCACTTATTTCAAATAATTTTTACCTCTCTGCTAAGATTCCCATTTGTTTATGTATTGTCTACTTTTTCTATTAACATCATGAATATATTAATCATAGTTATTTTTAATTTTGCCTGACCATTTCCACTTGTGGTGCATATATGAGTATGGGGGTTTCTTGTTTGTGTTTTGTGTTGTCTCTTGGCAGGACAATGTTTTGTTTTTCTTTTCTGTGCATCTCATGATTTTCCACTGACAACTGCATTATGTGCGTATTGGACTCATAAATGAATACTTGTTGGGGACTGAGTATTTATTTATTTATGCACATCTCTTCCAGGCCATTAGTATGGTCGATGGATCAATACAGTCAGGAGTTGACCTGAGTTTGGGTTTTATTTTTGTGACAGTCACTGTTAGTGCGTCACAGGGATCATATTTGCAAGCACTGCCTTACATTTAGTTTACTATCTTTAGTGGCTCTTGGCTTTCAGAAAAGAGGTCAACCTGGGCAGGAATTTGGGAATTCCAGGCAGTGGTGGCTGCTCTCTTCCTCAAAGCCTGCGACATAGGCTCCAGTCCTGCCACAGGTCTTTTTCTCATGTGCACAGGTGAGGTGCCAGACAAAGCCTGGGGCAGATGTGAACCTTTTGCATGTTGTGCTACAATGGGTTTTATACACTCATACTATCTATATTTGGCCATTAGCAATTAGTAATTTGCTACAAAAGTTTTGGCTAAAATCTTCTTATCCAATTATATGGCAGCCTTCTCTTCTTCCCATGCTCTGCGCTATGTAAACCATTTCTCTCCCTCTCTCTCCTCTAGGGTTTGCGACCACCTTCCCCAAATCCAGAGGAACTGGAAGTTGCTGCGTTTTGTATGCAGTGGAGGAAGAAACTACTAAGACACACACTTCAAGAAACCTCCAACGTAGACTATGATGAACTTGGCCTGAGAAAAACAAGTACTAAAATACCCCCAACACTTGTGGCCATGGTTCAAGATTTATAGGTCAGACTAAGGAGGTCTGAGCTTACTTTGCCCAGAAATTTAGGCACTGTTCAAATTCTGAAGAGATGGGGAAAAGGTTCTGTTTGTCAAAGGATAAGGATAGGATACAAGGACTCCAAGTCCAGAGGTGCTGAGCCCTTATCTGGTGAGTGTGGGACGGAGAGAAACAGGCGGACACCTAGGCCTTGCCAGAGTCAGTGGGAATCTTTCAGTCCTCCGACATCTATCACAAAATGTACTTGGTAGGAAAACAAGGAAAAGTAGAGTGAAGAGACATTCACATCAGAGGCTGAGCCTGAAAACCCAGAAACAGAAGACTAAGTCTTCATCCAAGGGACAAGAAAGCGGGCTGGGGATCCTGAAGATCAGGGCAGGGCTCTAGCTTGTTTGGGGAACACCACATAATGCTCCTACATGCTGGTGCAGCTCCCAGCAACGTCAGTCCTCCAGGCCAACACTAGATGACTGAATTTCTCAAGAGTCCAGTGGGAGGGTGGCTTAGATTCACAGTGAAGAGCATTCTTTTTCACAGTTAAAACATGGGGTATCATTAGGTGAGCTTTGACATGTACACCCCCGTGAAACTATGACCACAGTCAAAATCGTGGATGTGTGGAGCTTCCCAGACTGTCCTCATGCGCTTCTCCAGTCACTCCTCTTGTCTCCATCTTGGCCCCTACAAGAACTGATCTGTTTTGCTCTTTAAAAATTAATTTGCATTTTCTCTAGAATTTTCCTAAAACGGAATCATACAGCCAGTATTCTTTACCCCCTTGGGTTTCTCGCATTCAGCCTAATTATTTTGACCTTTATGTCACTGCATGTACCAGTGATTTATTTCTGTTCAGCGCCCATGCTGATAATTGCCAAAGGCACAACCCCCAGTGTCATCATCACAAATGTGAAAAGCCCAAAAGATTAAAATCTCCAGAATCATTGTCCTAAATAAATTAAATCCTGAAAGTTGAAATTTTGAAAACTCTAAGCCCTATGGGGAGAAAAGGTCTGTAAAAGAAGGGTAGAGAGCTGGATACTGAGAAAGGGATTTGCAGTGGATGTGAGAGTGATCTGGTTGTGATATCTGTTACCCTAGTCATTGCATGGGCTCATCTAGTTAATCTGGCTGGATAGGTGGGTGTCCTCGCTCTCTCATGGCTCCATGTATGTCTCTCTTGAAGCTGTGTGCTTGGTCAAAGAGGAGGACCTTCCCTGAGAAGATCAGGTCAAGATCAAACAAGCTCTCAAGGATAGGACTTGCCATGGAGAAAACTTCAATTTAAAAATGGGTCATCTATCTGCACTGGCATTCATTCCAGCTGATGAAATTCCAGGAATTTTTAAAGAGTTAAAAACTCATTTGCAAATATATGAGAAAATGTTCCACATCCTTAGTCATTTGAGAAATGCAAATAAAAACAACATCGAGATTTCATCTCACCCCAGTAAGACTGGCCAGTATGAAAAAGTCATCCAATAACAGATGCTGGCGAGGCTGTGGAGAAATAGGGACTCTATTACACTGCTAGTGGGAATGCAGACTGGTGCAACCACTGTGGAGAGCCGTTTGGAGATTTCTCCGCAAACTAGGTCTAGAGGTTCCATTCAAACCAGCTATTCCTCTTCTGGGTATTTTCCCAGAAGATCTGAAAACATCATATCACTCTGATATATGTGCACCCATGTTTATAGCAGCACAATTTGT